>APFE030608101.1:24133-47928 GCA_000404065.3 Pinus taeda | reverse complement strand
CCAACTTCCTCAGATCATATCTCCGAAAATATCCCACGAAACGCTCTGAAATTCGGACCCAAAGTTCAGCGCCAATTATTCTCAAATGGGTTTTTTTTGCGACTTCTGAAACGTCACAGAAAAAAAAGTTATAGCGAAAATGCCACGATGACTTTTTTGGAGCAGCGAAACCCTAGAATCCAAAGCTCTGATACCAAATGTTATGAAACCAGCTCAAAAAAGATAGAAAAGATAGATCAACGCCTTAGAATTCAGCCTCTTCGAGGGGGCAACCTCCTTTACATTACATAAATGAACAATTCTTGGATGATACAAATGACAAAACCTCCTTTCTATATAAGAGTCTAAGGAGTCACAATATAACCCAGCCAACCTAATAATAATAATATAAAGCCACAAAAATAACAATAGAGGGATTCTATGGGGCACAGCAATAACAATATGGGGGGAATAGGGGCACAACAATATTAATAAGGGGTACAACTACCATAGTAATGGGGTAATCACTTGTATTATAGGGACCTAACACATTACCTAATGGGTAAGGAAAAAATCATACATACAGATCATCAACCACTTCAATATTTGCACTCACAAACTAAATTGCAACAATCAAGACATTATAGGTGGATGGGTTTTCTACAGCAATTTCATCTTGTCATCGGATATAAGAAGGGCATAGACAATAAGATTGCAGACATGTTATCAAGACCAATCATAAATGCATCTACTATACTTAAGCATAATTTTGTAATGCATGAAAGTTATATTGAACAATATGCTCAAGATGTAGATTTTAAAGATATATATGCAACTTTAAGTCATGGAAAACAAGTAGAAGAATTGGATTATTATGTAAAGGACCAACTCTTATATCATTTGGGAAAGCTATGCATTCCACAAATTGAAAGAGTTAACATAATCTGAGAAGCACATACTTCTCTCATATTAGGTCATTTTGGTGTAAGTAAAACAGTTACACAATTGCAGAGGTTTTGTTATTGGCCCATAATGCATGAGACAGTTTCTAGATATATCAAAGGGTGTACTATGTGTGCTACAAGCAAGACAGGTAATAGAAAATTAGGCTTGTACATTGCACTTCCAATTCCTTCTTGTCCTTGGGAAAGTGTTTCCATGGGCTTTGTTGGGGGATTGCCAAAGTCTAGAAAACATCATGATTATCTGTATGTTATTGTGGATAGGTTCAGTTAAATGTGTATTTTGATACCTTGTAACAAGCAGGTTATAGCTGAACAAACAACAAAGTTGTTCTTTCAGAATGTATGGGTTCATTTTGGTTTACCCACTTCTATTGTATCTGATCGAGATTCTCGCTTTATTGGGAAGTTTTGGTCAAATCAATGGGATTTGATGGAATCCAGGTGGAAGAAGAGTACAACATTTCATCCACAAATAGATGGTCAGATAGAGGTGGTCAACGGGATAGTGATCCAGTTGCTCAGAGGCTAATGTAGCAAGCATCCCAAGCTTTGGGATGAGCATTTGTGTTATGTGTAGCATGCTTACAACCATGCCAAGCACTCTTCTACTCAGAGATCTCCTTTTGAGACTTGTTTTGGTTTTATACCAAAGTCTCCCTTGGATTTTGTCTTTGGTAAAGACATAGCAGTTGATGGACACAATGATGTGGACAAAGCAACCAATTTCATTGAACAAATCCAGGAAATTCACTAGGCAGTACAGGAACAACTAGAAAGAAGTCAAGCCAAGTACAAGGCAAGACATGACAAGCATCGGGTTGATCATAGTTTCCAAGTTGGTGATCAAGTCTCGCTGTACATAAGCAAAGACATAATGTAAGGTGAATGTAAGAAGCTAAAACCAATAAGGTATGGACCTTTCAAGATACTTGATAAAATTGGTGAAAATTCTTTTCACCTTGATTTGCCAGCTTATATACAGATCTATTCAGTCATTAACGCAGAAAACTTGAGATTGTATGACCTTCATCGATTGAAGACCCTAAAGAGCAAAGTCAGTTGCCTTTTATTGAGGATCTGTTGCCTGAATATCTTAATGAGTTATAGGGATATACATTTCTGGACAGGAAGGTGAGAACTATGCATGGAGGGGATGTTGAGTACCTGAGAATAGGGATCAAAGGTTCAAATCCAAACAAAGCATGGTGGATACAAGTTAAACATGTGAGGGAGTTGTATCCTCACTTGATCAATGCCTAAAAACCAACTTTTGGTGGTCCAAAAGCTTTTAAGTGGGAAGGCATGATCCAAAATGGATCCTAAAACCTCTAAGTCTTCATATATCTTAACTATCGGAAACACTATCAGAAGGGAAAATAGTGAAAGAATGGCATAAGAAAGAGCTAAGCGAAGGTGGAAGTAACGTTGCATAGGAGCCATCGTGTTAAGAAATTTATAGCATAACATAAATAATTATTGAGAATTACTAAGAGAAACGAATATAAAAATAACTAGCAATAACCATAAACACATAAACACACATGTTTATCTAGGAAAACCCCAAATCTCGGGAAAAACCCGACCATAATGAAATTTCATTATCCTAGCCAAAACCCTGGCCAATCCGGCCAAGTGAGCCTTCACCACTCACCTCGAAGACCTTGCATTAGAATGAAGTCCTTCCAGCCTTTTATAGGCTCCATTACATATAATACCACAGGCAGAATACCATGGGTGCACAATACCATGTGCCCCAAAACCATCACTGTTTAACCTCCTTTGACTCTATTCCGAGTCAAGTTTACCTAACAATTCCCCCCTTAAACTTGACTTGGGGTTCCTTGACTAACTCCAGCCAATCCTGCTAAGTGAAACAATCCTGCTCACTCTAGCTCTTACCCCCCTTAGAGGTTTTACCCGGGTATTGTTAATCGGACATCCCCCCTATCACCTAGGTCTAACCCAGACTTTACCGGTGATTACCCAGGGGTACACATGCCTTACCAGGTCCTACAGTAGTATGCCCATTTACATGCAATAATTTTGACTTCATTAATTAATTTTTATTTTATTTTTAATTGATGCTGCTATTTTGACCCATCTTCTCTCAATTGCAGGCATCCTTGTTTTGTTTCTTTGTTGCCTTCTTGCCAAGTTTAACTGCCTTTAAATTCTGAGATGAATCCTTGAAACCCTCGCCTGGGGTGACTTCACCAGGAGGCCTTGATCTAGATTTGGAGCGTGATAACATGCGATGCTTCTTCTTTGGTTGATCTATATCCATGGCATCAACATTCTCTTCCATGCCACTTGACCTTTCTCACTTACGACCTCGCCGAGACACAGATATGCTTCGAGCTCTCTCTACTGCTGCCGAAGGATCCCACAACACATCGAATCAGACCGATCAACGGTCCATATCAAATCGAGATATCGCAATCAGGAGAAGTCAACGGAGTATATCAGAGGCATCCGTATGGAAATCATGATAATGATTAGTGCGATTTAACGAGGACGGTTGATCGAGTGTGTAGATCAATGGCCCAGATTAAATCACAATATCGCATTGCTAAAACAAAAGGTAAGACTTACCAAAGGCCCGAAGACCATGCGATATGCGATTGCGATATTTCACATCACAATATCACATCGCAACGAAACAAAGGAGAGGGGCCGACACAACATGTGACTTGTGATAAACACGACCCGACGGGGTTTATAGATACAGCTTGATAAATTTTGAGTTCCGATACAAAGGGATTTGTCGGGTTTTCTATGTATTTACACATTTCTGTTATAAAACCAAAATACAAAAGGAGATAGCCTGAAGCGATAAAGCCACACCCGAAAGGGTTATAGATGTGGCTTTGGGTTATTTGAGTTCCATAGTTAGTTGGATTTCGGGTGGGCCTCAGGCGGTAAGTGGTATTAGACGGGCTCCGCCCGATCCCATACATTGGCCGACACGTGGCTTGGCACAGGAGAGAGAAAAATGCCTTTTTAGGTGGGTAATCTGCATGCACATAAGCCGCTCGAAATGGATATTAGTCGTTGGATCGAAGATCACGAAGATCAATGGCGGGCTTGCGATAGCGATCAAAGGCGAACCCGAAAGGATTATAGGGCGGATTCAATATTATTTGATGTCCGATAGAAAGCATTTTGTCAGATTTTTCAGTGTTTTCTGTGGATTTTTATGTGTAAACAGAGAAATGACTTTTTGGGATTTCACCCATGCTAGTGGTTCTTTCCATTACAAACATGTGGCCACCATACCTTAGGGTGTTTAGCAATGATTGATAAACACTTCAGAAGGAGAGGAAGGGACAATGGTCGGGAGCCAAAGAGCCCGAAAGGGGAGAAAAATAGACAAGCACCAATAGGCTTAAAAGCCATTCAATGGCAGAGATAGAGGGGGCGGTTGTTGAGACAGAGAGAAAGCAGAAGATAGAGAGCAAGAGGGAGAGTCTATGTACTCTTGTAGACTTGAGGATTTCAAGTAAATCCCTGTTGTTTTGTCACTGTTGTGTTGACACTCGATTTGAGCTCACACCTTTAATAATTTGCTCTTGAAGACATAATATAGAGGTCAAAACTGAAATCAGGACCAAGAGATGTAGCCAGGAAGTATGGTGAACTCCTTGATTACATTGCTGTGTTAATGTGTGTGACTGTTCTTTTTTCTAACAGCTCATTGTTTATATTATTCGCAATCTTTTCGATCTGTTGCACTAATTAATATAGGCATTCTTTCACATTAGTCTGTAATACCTTTATATTGATTTAAGATCTCATTTTTAGATCATAGAGTTTTAGACTAAGCCCAAGCACTCCTCTAGAAGAGAGAGAGCATAGAGAGAAGGAACATGACACAACCTTGACCTTTGAGAAGATCAAAGGATTGGAGGTAGAGTACAACAAGATTTATGAATAAGGCATGCATATTTGGACTAGGCTATTGGAAAGTGAAGAACTGAAACAAGTGGCACTGAATATTGAAACAACATAGGAGAAGTCACAAAATCTCTAGGATAACTTGAACAAATTAACACTGGATGTGCAACTGAGAAAATATGTCAATCGAATGATAGTTGATAAGAAGCACTTAGCACAAAATTTTGAGACCTTGTAGGATGAAGCATTAACGGTCACGAACAAGATCATAACAACACATCAGATAGTCAAACAAGTAGTGCAAGAAGGAGAAGAGAAGTTGAAGACTCCCATTACATTGGAGTTGGAAGAATAGATTTTGGGAAAAGAAGAGGAGGTCAAGGAAAAGATAAATATTGTGAAGCCAAATTTTTAAAAAATTGTCATGACAAATAAGGAAACATTGCCCTCATTGGCGCATCAGAAAGACTAAGTGGCTCGAGTATGAGCCACAAGTGATTTTGGGGCATGATGAAGTAGTGTTCTGGGGAAACAAGCTTTGGGATTTGTGGAAAAGAGCGTCATGAAGGATATCACACATGAGGATATTATGTACGAGGATACCACATAGAAAGATTGGGCATGTGATAACAGGTGGAAATACAAAGAATAAGGAAAGTTGTTGGGATATTTTTATATTTATTAGTGCATAGTAATGTTTACTATCCCATAGTACTAATTTACTATGAAGGGTTTTTTTCTCGACTTAGTTGCATATGTAAACCTATAAATAGATTAAGGTTAAGAAGTAGAAGACACACTTAGGTATAATGAAGACCTACATATACATTTATTTTTGCATTCTAATGTTGAATGATTTTCTAGGTTGGTGAGCCATGATGGATGTGATTATAAAAAGAGTTTCACATTAATAATAAAGATTGGGTTTTGGCTTATCCTCTTTGGTTACATAATATGTAATGGTGTCTATTTGTCATAAAATCTATGCATAATGGGATTACTGTAGAGAATTCGGGTGTATTGCAATTATTTTTCTGAATAATAATAAGTGATAAAATGTTGAATGTGTGTTTGCTAGCCGAAGGTACTCGTCTCCTTCATAACTACAAAATTGTTTAGGTTCCTCAGGTCCCCCCTAGATGCCTTTGGTGAGAATTCACCCTAGTTTGTTGGTGTTGCTAAAAGGGCCAATGTATAAAGGGGTTTTGTTGGAAAATTATCTTCAACCCTAGGTCTACCCACTATGCCCCAACAGATCCTATGGGAGAAGTGTGGAGATATGTTCATAGGTGTGAGATTTGGGAGGGATGTTGCAAATCGTAGAGCCATAGGGTTTTGTGACTTATTAATCGACTTGTTGTTAGGTGAGACATGACTTGGTGAAAGAGTTAAAGATACTCAATTTACAATGGTGGTTTTGGGGACATGGTTTTGGTTTCCCATGGATTTGCACCCATCAAACGCATGTAACAAATCCTTTTAAAATGATTGGGAGAACTTCATTGTAATGGTCTAAGGGACTTGAGAAGTGAAGGATTTTTTGGAATTTTGGTTCTCATGGTTCCAACTAACTAATCTTGGCAGTGGTTTTACGATGGCAGCTAGCTTGTGCTAGCATTGATGTTAACCCTGTGCATTTTAGCTTATGCATTTGATGCCATCCTTGTAGCATGGTTGCAGCTGGTTGAGTTGGAATTTTATTTCAACCTTGTGTTGGCCTCATGATGCATTGATTCCACACTCTTGATGATCAAATGATGGAAGTGATGTGGAATGTGATTTATAATTTCTCATGTGAGAGTGGTGGTTATATTATTGTTCATGACCTAGTGCAAGAACCTAGTGTAGGAACATGTTATGACCTACTCCGGGAACTGGAGGTTAAGTAGAGATGATTGAAGGACATGTTATGATGTCTTGTCGATGCTTCTATAGGTTGATGTTGTTTCTACAGGTGTTGGAGATGGTTTCTCAAGTGATCCATGTTTTTGAGTTGGAACACTTAATGAGTTGGCATACTAGGTCTTCATCTAGTTCTTCATGCTTATGCTTATGAGGATGACTTGTTGCAGTGATGGTTTGGCCTCATGATGATGATGATGATGGTGCTGAGATGCTGCAATGGGGTACACATGTGTTGTATCTTGTACAAGTGTTTGTGGAGAGTATAGGACATGTTGATAGTTATGTCAACCACTGTTTATTGGCCTTTAGGTCAACTTGGTAGTGACACTTGGTAGACATGTTTTTCCTATTTGTAGTGGCATCACAAGGCTTAGTAGAGGTTTAGAGGAATGTATAGATGCTAGACAATATGTCCATTTAGCTGGAAGAGGTTCAAAGCTAATTTTTTTTATGTTTTTCCTTATGATCTTCCCAAATTGCAGGGATGCAAGCTTATGTGTGTGGTTGGAAGGCTCCAACCGAAACCTAGTAGGCTTACACGTGTGGTTATAACAAATATTTGATAGTTCTATGGGTGCGTTTATGGATTAAAATGAAATTTCCTTTGCATTCCTAATGTACTTCTAGAGTATTTTGACTTGTATGTTTAGAGAAGCTTCTATGCTAATTGAAAAGGGTCAAACTTGGTTGAAAAATTCCTTCAGTGGGTGTGAACACCTTTAGTGCACAAATAGTGGTGATAATAGTTGGATTTCGTCAACTTTGTGCACCCTTGATCCCAAGCCAAAAGTGAATTTTTCCCCTATTATTTTATATACTCCATTTTGTAGTCGAGTGTTGGTTGGTTTAGTGTTATAGAGAGTGAGGGATGCAGAAGAGATGATATGATTCAGACCTAGTTATGAGCAGAGATACTTCGGTGTATGAGTGAAAATAACTTTAAGATGAGAAGAAAGATGTGGTGAAGAATAATACCGTAGAAAAGCTTTAGTTTTCAGATCATGTTTGTGGTTGTTGGAGCAAAGATTATTTGGAGAGTTTTAGATGCTACTGTAGTATATTTTGTTGATGATTTTATGCTATATTGTAGCCATTATTTGCAGGTGTGGAGTTCATATGTTAATGGTGTATTATTTTATTTTTTTCATATATTGTATTGATGTTAAGCGTATGATTTTAAAGTTGAATCATAGTTGAGCACAATGTCTTGGATCGAGTGTGAAAATTTATGAAACAAGGTCCACATAAAATAGAGTAGTGACTTCATTTGAATGGAGAAACAATTTTGCAGCATTGGTGAAAGGAACAGTTTCTCCATCTAATTGATGTTGGATATTCTGATCGACGTTGGACAAGGATCATCGATTTTGGTGGCTTTTAGTGGATGGTTGACATAGATGCATGTGAAAACATAGTATTTCGAGTTGATCAGTAGAATTGAGTCTCCTGGCTAATGGGTGTTGTCCAATAGTATATGAGGTCGAGTATCCTATTTGATGGGAGCCAACCATCTATGTAAAATACAATTTTCTTGACATAATAGAAGATTCAAAGCATCGCAGCAAAAGCAAGGCTAGTTTTTCTCTCATAAGGGTTTTCATAAGAAATCTTGTGCCTTCCTATGTGATGGTTTATGTGCCTGTGTTTTGATGGTTTTCATTTAGTAATTACTTCTTATATGTTTATATCCTTATCACTTATTTGCGTTGAACCTTGTTAAGCTGCTAACAATTGTGTCATTCAAGAAAATAAAGAAAAGGTAAAATTGGTAGTAAGACACACTATGGATTCACCACCCCACCCCCCTAGTAGTGCTCAAAGTTCCAAAAATTGGTATCAAAGGTGGGATCTCCATTGCAACTTGATCATTGGAGATTAGATGTGGGGTTTTTTGGCATAAATTTTCCAATTTTTTTTAATGACTTCTCAAGGAATTCCTGTGCTCACTGTTATAAATTTCAAGGTATGGCAAGAAACTGTGTAATATAAATTATTTTCATATGGATCTAACTTGTGGAGATTGGTTTGTGAAGGCTATGATGGTGATTCACCTTCATTCGAAAAAATGAAGTAAAATTTTCAACTAAGGTGAGTCATTTTCAAAAATATCCATAATGCAGACTTAGAGAAAGTTGGAGATTTAAAATCTGCCATGGTGGTTTGGGACATATTGCATATGTTATTTGGAGAAAGATGCAGCAACAGTGATGAAGAGTTTCAAAAGAGAAGAAAAAATAAGAAGAAGAAGAAGAGATCCAAGAAGAAAAAGCTCTAGTTGAACTAGTTGTACAAGAGGACAACAAATATGAAAGTATAATTGACATTGATATACTTTCAAGTTATATTTTTTATAGCAGTGGTGATAATAATTCAGATATGGTTAGTGAAATAGATGATGGACGTAGTTTCATGCTTCTTAAGCTTTAATATGAATTTTCCATTTTTTTATAAAAAAAAATTCTCAAGTGAAATTAGTATACTAATAGATGTATGTAAGGAGAATGAGAAGAAATTGTAGATTTGTGATGAAAAGGATAAAAATCTCAAGGAAACCTTGAGGACACTAATTGAAGAATTGAAAATGATCAAAGAGGTCAATTGTAGCAAGAAAAAAGATATGAAGGATTATGTTGAAGTTCTTGAAGGTGTGAATCAAAAATTGAGAAAACAACTTGAAGAAAAGGACTAACAGTCGGATCAAGCAAAGAGCACCATAGTGGTGAACATATCTGGCAACAATTTTTAAAAGGGAGAGAAAATTTTGCATGCAGGAAAGAATAACAAAGAAAAACCAAACAAGCCTGCAACAAAGAATGTGACCAGTCACCAACAACAAAAAAGAGGAGAACCAATAAGAGATTCCACATCTAGAAGATCATTCACTCCTAGGGTTGAGAGTACTAGTTTTTAGAGGAGTCAAAACTTCGTTGCCCCTTTGATGTACGAGATCGAGTGTTTCAAGTGCCACAATTTTGGACATGTTGTTGCCACTCATAGGAGGAGAAAGCATACACCTATGTATTAGTTTAATCAACCAAGAGGAGGATCTGCGTTCATGTATACAAGTTCATTTAAATGATATTGTTTTGCATGTAACCAGTTTGGCCACAAGGTCGTTGATTGTAGATCCAGCATGAGGAGATGGAGATTTGGCATGCACAATTAATGGTCAAATCCTTTGGCTTCATATCTTGGACATATAGAGTGTTATGTGTGTCATAAGTTTGGGCACATTGCCAAATATTGTAGTATGCCTAGATCCTTGAGGCCATATGTTCAAAACAAGCAGATAAAAGAGAATGCACTACCAAGGAACCAACCAAGGAACACATGGAAGAAGAAGGACGAGAATCTAGGAAGGTATGGCATTGCACTTTGTTCACGTGATGAGGAAAATGTGTGGTATATTAGTAGCGGATGTTCACACCATATGTTAGGAAATAGGATAAATTTTCATTTTCTCAATAAAACCAAGAGTGATCATCTTGTGTTTGAAGGTAATGAATCAACAAGAGTGTTGGGAAACAGCAAAGCCAATCTTGGCGAGAAGAGTACCAATGTAGATGATGTGTAGCTCATTGAGGGCCTAAATAATAATATATTGAGTGTGAAACAAATGGTTGATGGAGGTAAGGAAGTGGTTTTCAACTCCAAAGGTTGCATCATCCTGAAAGAATAATCAAAGAGAGTGATGGAAAACGGAGTCACTACACTAGATAATGTGTATGTGTTGAAGGGAAGAGTGAAGAGCAAGAAGAGAGAAAGGGAGTATTATTCCTCATTAGATTTAGAGTAGGTTAGATCAGCCCCTACTATATTCCATTCTTGGCTTATAGATCTACTTGGATGCAAAGGTACATATGAGACTTGCATGGCCTCAAGGGGAGCATTAGTAGGTTGAGGAGTTCTAGCAGCAATGTTTTTTTATCGATTTCTTCCTTGCATTTTCAAATCATTAGAATACATTCATATGAGGTATATTATGCTCATGGGGAATTATGTTTTCAAGGCTTGTTCCTTTATGTTTCATTTCTTTTCAATCACATTTTTACATCTAGTAGAGTGGAAAGCATGCTATTGTCAACCTTGTTGCAACTTTTATTCACCATTTTTTAGCTTCCCTAGCATGAGGACAATGTGGCAATGACATGCATACCATGACTTGAGACATGGACCAGCCATGTATGGGTTGTTATATTTAGTTTATTATAGACATGTATTTGTCATTGATTCATCATTTTATGTTGGTAAAGGGTCCAGTCATTAGTGGTTTGAGTGATTATGTTGATTGGCATGTTGTGGAGGAGTTTAATGGATTTATTTTGCAGCCACATGTATGGGCTAATGATATTGTAACATCCATGCTATTTTATGTTTTAGAGTCATTGTTGCATATGAGATGTTTTTAGAAACAATGTAATTCATTATAAAATCCATGTAAAATGCTCATCGTGCTATGTACTTGTATTGAATTTGTCATTGGTCATCTAATCATGAGTCGTGAGATCATGTATGATGTATTGTGTCACTGCTACAACCATATATGTAAAATTTCATATGTAATATAGTCATGGTCATGTGGAATCATGGTCAATATGATACTTTTTTCTTCGTAAGGAAGCAATGTTTGTAGTGAAAGCGGTTCATTGCAGGTTGTATTTGATTCTAAAGATGGCATATGTTTAGGGGGAGAATTATGTGTTCCTATTCACTTCAGTCATCCATTGTTGGAATTATGGTCTGCCTGGAGAAGTTCATGATGTGCCTCGTGTTATGCTTTGATTGTTGGGATTTGAACTCATGATACAAGTAGAGACGATGTGTATTTATGGGTGTTTCTGCTTTGTAATTTCTATGGTGAGTGTTGGTTGGTGCCTCAATTTGCATATTGTTTCATATCGTATGATTTTAATCATTAATGTTGCTTATGATTGCTTGTGCATATTGTTGTTGTTGCTAGAGATTGTTGGTTGGATATGTTGCTCTAAATCTTGATTGGTTATTATGTTTCTTGCTACTAGTTTAAGACGCATGAATGATTCTTCATGTACATTAGTATTCAATTATGTAGAGATCATTTACTCCATTATTTATGCTTCAATTCTTACTGCCTTATCAGATGGAGTTAACCCTTTGTCATTGATGTCAAAGGGGGAATGATAGAAGATGATGGTCTCGAGAGTGTGTGTGGTTTCCATCAATGTGAAAGAGTGATCCAGGTGGATATTGGTGGCCACCCAGCTATTCCACTTAGATCCCCAACATTTTTTGTTTCAGTTTTTTAGTTTCCTTATTTGTAGCACAATTTACTATTTTTGGTAGATTTTCAAGTCCTGAACTTCCGGAGCTGTTTTGAGGCCCTAAACAATGTTTTTTGGGAAAATCACGGTCAACATGAGTCAATCACGGATGTTGGTCATTCAAAAGTTGTAGTCCTCATATATATATATATATAGGCCCTAAATAATGTTTTTTGGGAAAATCAGGGTCAACATGGGTCAATCATGAATGTTGGCCATTAAATGGAGATCATATGCCAAAGTTACAACACCGGGAATTTGATGTACCAATTTACCCAAACAGGGCCCATAGTTTGGCGCTTCATCTCCTAAGGTTAGGTTTTTGGATGTTTAGGGTTTTTCATTGTTTATTAATAATAAATATTCCTTTGAGCCTCATTGTAACATAGTTCAGAGGCATGTAGCCGCCACATATCTTCTAAGAGATAAGCTACCATCGCTTAAGCTAGTCTTAGTTCCATTCTATTTGTAAGCATATTTCAGTATTTGATATTAATGAAATGAAGTGTTATTTATGTTTCATATCTGTATTTATGGTTATATCTGTAATTTTTTGTGTTTCTGTTTAAATCTAGATCAAAGAGGGATATTTTTGGAATTATGGTGCTCATGGTTCTAGCAAGTTGATGTTGGAAGTGGTTTTGTGATGGTATCTAGCTTGTGTTATCATTGATGTCAGCCCTATGCAATCTAGTTGATGCATTTAATTCCATCCTTCTGGCATGGTTGCAGTTGGTTGAGTTGGTTAAGTTCGCATTAGATGTTAACCTAGTGTTGGCCTACTGATCTATTGATGCCACACTCATGATGATTAGATAATGATAGTGTTGTTGTATTTCTCATGTGCTAGGGGAGGTTATGTTCTTGTTCATGACCTAGTGCAGGAACTGGAGGCTGAGCATTGATGATTCAAAGATATGTTATGATGGTTTGTTGATGTTTCTATAGGTGTTGGATATGGTTTCTCAAGTGATCCATGTTGTTGAGTTGGCACACTTGATGAGTTGGCATACTAGGTCTTCAACTAGGTCTTCATGCTTATGTTCATGGAGATGACTTGTTGTAGTGATGGTTTGGATGCATAATGATGATGATGATGATGTTGAGATGCTACAGTGGTATACGTAGGTGTTTCAACTTATGTGGGTGTTTATGGAGAGTACAGGACTTGTTGATAGTTATGTCAGACCTTATTTGTTAGCGTTTAGGTCAACTTGGAAATGACACTTACCACACATGTTTTCCTATTTGCAGTGGGGTCAAAAGGCTTAGCAGAGGTTTATAGGCATGTATATATGCTAGAGAAGATGACCATTTAGGTGGCAGAGGTTCATAACTGAGGTTTTTTATTTTTTTCCTTATCCTCTTCCCCATCCATAAGGATGGAGGCTTATGCATGCAGTTGGAAGGCCCAAACCAAAATTTAGCAGCCTTTTGTGTGCAGTTACAACCAAGATATACTAATTCTATGGGTGTGGTTATGTCTTAAAACACAATTTCCTCTACATTCCTCACACACTTCCAGAGTATTTCAACATGTATGTTCGGGTAATCTCCTATGCTAATTGGAAAAAGTCAAAATTGGTTGGAAAATTCCTCTCATGGCTTTGAATAGATTTAGTGCACAAGTAATGGTGATGGTGGTTGGATTTTGTCAACTTTTTGCACTCTTGATCCCAACCCAAAAGTTAATTTCACCCCTATTATTTTGTATACTTCATTTTGAAGGTAGGCGATGGTTGATTTAATGTTATAAAGAGTGAGAGGGTTAGAAAAGAGATAGGATGCTTCAAATCTAGTTATGAGAAGAGATACTTCAGTGTATGAGTGAAAATAGTTGTAGGGTGAGTAAAAATATGTGCTGAAGTAGAATAATATAGCATAGTTTCAATGTTCAGATCATATTTGTGATTGTTGTAGGAGAGATTATTTGGAGAGTTTTGTATGCTATTGGAGTTATTTGTGATGGAAATTTGACACTATATTGTGGAAACTATTTGTTCCTGTGGAGAGAATATGTTTGTGGTGTCTTATTTTATTTGTTATAGAGATTGTCTTGCTGTTGAGATTATGATTACAGAGTTTAATCAGACTTTCACATAGCATCTTAGATCTAGTGTGAGAATTTATGAAACAATGTCTACATAGAGTAGAGGAGGAGTAACTTCATCTGAGTGGAGAAATCATTTCGTAGCATTGGATAAAGGAACAATTTCCCCATCCAATCAGTGTTGGATAGTATAATAGGAGTTGGGCGAGGATTGTTGATCGTAGTGGATTTCAATAGATGATTGTCTGTAGATATGTGTCAAAACATAGGCTTCCAAGATGATCAGTATAAACAAGTCTCTTTCCTAATGGGTGTTGGCCAATAGTATATGAGGTCGAGTCTCCTGGTTAATGGGAGTCAACCATCTATGTAAAAGAAAATTTTATTGACATAATAGAATATTTAAAGAAGTGAAGCAACATCAAGGGCGGTTTTTCTCCTGAAAGGGTTTCCACTAGAATTCTTGTGTCTTGACGGTTTTCATTTAGTAATTTCTACTTATATGTTTATATGCTTATCACATATTTTATTTGAATCATGTTTAGTTGCTAACAAGTGTGTGATTCAAAATTAAATGAAAGGCAAAATTGGTAATAAGACACACCACTTATTCGTTGCACCCCAAATGGAGATCATATGCCAAAGTTACAACCCCGGGAATTTGATGTAGTAATTTACCCAAATAGGGCCCATAGTTTGGCACTTCATCTCCTAGGGTTAGGTTTTTGGAGGTTTAGGGTTTTTCGTTGTTTATTAATAATAAATATGCCTTTGAGCCTCATTGTAACATAGTTCAGAGGCATGTAGCCGCCACAAATCTTCTAAGAGATAAGCTACCATCGCTTAAGCTAGTCTTAGTTCCATTCTATTTGTAAGCATATTTCAATATTTGATATTAATGAAATGAAGTGTTATTTATGTTTCATATCTGTATTTATGGTTATATCTGTAATTTGTTGTGTTCCTGTTTAAATCTAGATCAAAGAGGGATATTGTTGGAATTATGGTGCTCATGGTTCTAGCAAGTTGATATTGGAAGTGGTTTTGTGATGGTAGCTAGCTTGTGTCATCATTGATGTCAGCCCTATGCAATCTAGTTGATGCATTTAATTCCATCCTTGTGGCATGGTTGCAGTTGGTTGAGTTGGTTAAGTTCGCATTAGATGTTAACCTAGTGTTGGCCTAATGATCTATTGATTCTACACTCATGATGATTAGATAATGGTAGTGATGTTGTATGTGATTAATGATTTTTCATGTGCTAGTGGAGGTAATGTTTGTGTTCATGACCTAGTGTAGGAACTGGAGGCTGAGCATTGATGATTCAGAGATATGTTATGATGGTTTGTTGATGTTTCTATAGGTGTTGGATATGGTTTCTCAAGTGATCCATCTTGTTGAGTTGGAACACTTGATGAGTTGGCATACTAGGTCTTCATGTTTATGTTCATGGAGATGACTTGTTGTAGTGATGGTTTGGATGCATAATGATGATGATGATGCTGCTGAGATGCTATAGTGGTATACATAGGTGTTTCAACTTATGCGGGTGTTTATGGAGAGTACAGGACTTGTCGATAGTTATGTCAGCCCTTATTTGTTAGCTTTTAGGTCAACTTGGAAATGACACTTACCACACATGTTTTCTTATTTGCAATGGGGTCAAAAGGCTTAGCAGAGGTTTATAGGCATGTATATATGCTAGAGAAGATGACCATTAAGGTGGCAGAGGTTCATAACTGAGGTTTTTTATTTTTTTCCTTATCCTCTGCCCCATCCATAAGGATGGAGGCTTATGCATGTAGTTGCAAGGCCCAAACCAAAATTTGGCAGCCTTGTGTGCAGTTACAACCAAGATCTACTAGTTCTATGGGTGTGGTTATGTCTTAAAACACAATTTCCTCTGCATTCCTCGCACACTTCGAGAGTATTTCAACTTGTATGTTCGGGTAATCTTCTATGCTAATTGAAAAAAGTCAAAATTGGTTGGAAAATTCCTCTCATGGCTGTGAACAGCTTTAGTGCACAAGTAGTAGTGATGGTGGTTGGATTTTGTCAACTTTGTGCACTCTTGATCCCAACCCAAAAGTGAATTTCACCCCTATTATTTTGTATACTTCATTTTGAAGGTAGGCGATGGTTGGTTTAATGTTATAAAGAGTGAGAGGGTTACAAAAGAGATAGGATGCTTCAAATCTAGTTATGAGAAGAGATACTTCAATGTATGAGTGAAAATAGTTGTAGGGTGAGTAAAAATATGTGCTGAAGTAGAATACTATAGCATAGTTTCAATGTTCAGATCATATTTGTGGTTGTTGTAGGAGAGATTATCTGGAGAGTTTTGTATGCTATTGGAGCACTTGTGATGGAAATTTGACACTATATTGTGGAAACTATTTGTTCCTGTGGAGAGAATATGTCTGTGGTGTCTTATTTTATTTGTTACAGAGATTGTATTGCTGTTGAGATTATGATTACAGATTTTAATCAAAGTTTCACATAGCATCTTAGATCTAGTGTGAGAATTTATGAAACAATGTCTGCATAGAGCAGAGGAGGAGTAACTTCATCTGAGTGGAGAAATCATTTCATAGCATTGGATAAAGGAACAATTTCCCCATCCAATCAGTGTTGGATAGTCTAATAGGAGTTGGGCGAGGATTGTTGATCGTAGTGGATTTCAACAGATGATTTTCTATAGATATGTGTGAAAACACAGGCTTCCAAGATGATCAATATAAACAAGTCTCTTTCTTGATGGGTGTTGCCCAATAGTATATGAGGTCAAGTCTCCTGGTTGATGGGAGTCAACCATCTATGTAAAAGAAAATTTTCTTGACATAATAGAAGATTTAAAGAAGTGAAGCAACATCAAGGGTGGTTTTTCTCCTGAAAGGGTTTCCACCAGAAATCTTGTGTCTTCCTGTGTGATGTTTTTTTTGTTTGTGTTTTGATGGTTTTCATTTTTTTATTTCTAGTTATATGTTTATATGCTTATCACATGTTTTATTTGAATCATGTTCAGTTGCTAACAAGTGTGTGATTCAAAATTAAATGAAAGGTAAAATTGGCAATAAGACACACCACTTATTCACTGCACCCCAAATGGAGATCATATGCCAAAGTTACGACCCCGGGAATTTGATGTAGCAATTTACCCAAACAGGGCCCATAGTTTGGTGCTTCATCTCCTAGGGTTAAGTTTTTGGATGTTTAGGGTTTTTCATTGTTTATTAATAATAAATATGCCTTTGAGCCTCATTGTAACATAGTTCAGAGGCATGTAGCCCCCACATATCTTCTAAGAGATAAGCTACCATCGCTTAAGCTAGTCTTAGTTCCATTCTATTTGTAAGCGTATCTCAATATTTGATATTAATGAAATGATTTGTTATTTATGTTTCATATCTGTATTTATGGTTATATCTGTAATTTGTTGTGTTCCTGTTTAAATCTAGATCAAAGAGGGATATAGTTGGAATTATGGTGCTCATGGTTCTAGCAAGTTGATGTTGGAAGTGGTTTTGTGATGGTAGCTAGCTTGTGTTATCATTGATGTTAGCCCTATACAATCTAGTTGATGCATTTAATTCCATCCTTGTGTCATGGTAGCAGTTGGTTGAGTTGGCTAAGTTTTCATTAGATGTTAACCTAGTGTTGGCCTAATGATCTATTGATGCCACACTCATGATGATTAGATAATGGTAGTGATGTTGTATGTGATTAATGATTTCTCATGTGCTAGTGGAGGTTATGTTCTTGTTCATGACCTAGTGCAGGAACTGGAGGCTAATCATTGATGATTCAAAGATATGTTATGATGGTTTGTTGATGTTTCTATAGGTGTTGGATATCGTTTCTCAAGTGATCCATGTTGTTGAGTTGGCACACTTGATGAGTTGGCATACTAGGTCTTCAAGTAGGTCTTCATGCTTATGTTCATGGAGATGACTTGTTGTAGTGATGGTTTGGATGCATAATGATGATGATGATGATGATGATGTTGAGATTCTATAGTTGTATACATAGGTGTTTCAACTTATGCGGGTGTTTATGGAGAGTACACGACTTGTTGATAGTTATGTCAGCCCTTATTTGTTAGCCTTTAGGTCATCTTGGAAATGACACTTACCACACATGTTTTCCTATTTTCACTGGGGTCAAAAGGCTTAGCAGAGGTTTATAGGCATGTACATATTCTAGAGAAGATGACCATTCAGGTGGAAAAGGTTCATAACTGAGGTTTTTCATTTTTTTCCTTATCCTCTGTCCCATCCATAAGGATAGAGGCTTATGCATATTGTTGGAAGGCCCAAACCAAAATTTAGCAGCCTTGTGTGTGTAGTTACAACCAAGATCTACTAGTTCTATGGGTGTGGTTATGTCTTAAAACACAATTTCCTCTGCATTCCTTGCACACTTCCAGAGTATTTCAACTTGTATGTTCAGGTAATCTTCTATGCTAATTGGAAAAAGTCAAAATTGGTTGGAAAATTCCTCTCATGGCTGTGAACAACTTTAGTGCACAAGTAGTGGTGATGGTGGTTGGATTTTGTCAACTTTGTGCACTCTTGATCCCAACCCAAAAGTGAATTTAGCCCCTATTATTTTGTATACTTCATTTTGAAGGTAGGAGATGGTTGGTTTAATGTTATAAAGAGTGAGAGGGTTACAAAAGAGATAGGATTCTTCAAATATAGTTATGAGAAGAGATACTTCAGTGTATGAGTGAAAATATTTGTAGGGTGCATAAAAATATGTGCCTAAGTAGAATACTATAACATAGTTTCAATGTTCAGATCATATTTGTGGTTGTTGTAGGAGAGATTATTTGGAGAGTTTTGTATGCTATTGGAGTACTTTGTGATGGAAATTTGACACTATATTGTGGAAACTGTTTGTTCCTATGGAGAGAATATGTCTGTGGTGTCTTATTTTATTTGTTACAAAGATTGTCTTGCTGTTGAGATTATGATTACAAAGTTTAATCAGATTTTCACATAACATCTTAGATCTAGTGTGAGAATTTATGAAACAATGTCTACATAGAGTAGAGGAGGAGTAACTTCATCTAAGTGGAGAAATCATTTCGTAGCATTAGATAAAGGAACAATTTCCCCATCCAAGCAGTGTTGGATAGTCTAATAGGAGTTGGGCGAGGATTGTTGATCGTAGTGGATTTCAACAGATGATTGTCTGTAGATATCTGTGAAAACATAGGCTTCCAAGATGATCAGTATAAACAAGTCTCTTTCCTGATGGGTGTTAGCCAATAGTATATGAGGTCGAGTCTCCTGGTTGATGGGAGTCAACCATCTATGTAAAAGAAAATTTTCTTGACATAATAGAAGATTTAAAGAAGTGAAGCAACATCAAGGGTGGTTTTTCTCCTCAAAGGGTTTCCACCAGAAATCTTGTGTCTTCCTGTGTGATGTTTTTTTTGTTTGTGTTTTGATGGTTTTCATTTAGTAATTTCTACTTATATGTTTATATGCTTATCACATATTTGATTTGATTCATGTTCAGTTGCTAACAAGTGTGTGATTCAAAATTAAATGAAAGGTAAAATTGGTAATAAGACACACCACTTATTCATTGCACCCCAACCTTGCCATCCCACAACCCACCACCCCGCCCCCCCCCCCCCCCACAGTAGTTGGTCTCAAGGTTTTCCAACAGGATCACTTGGCTAGTTTGGCCAGGTATTGACAAGGGACTAATAGAATTTTGTTAGCTAGTTTTTCCCCAGATCAAAGTTTTCCAATGATGTTTTATGTTTGTTTTTTTTTTTTTTTAATTTTTATTTTTTGCTAGTTCTTTTAATTTTTCTCTAGGTAAATTTGTTTTTTCTTTAGCAATTTTAACATGGCATCGATGCAAAAGTTTTATTTATCACTTGGTTACTTGAATCTAATGGATATATCAAAGCCAAGTGTTGGCTTCAGAGGGATTCCTTTGTCTCCAATGGTTTATCTTTCCTAGTGAGTATCAGAGAGGCACATGAGTACGGAAATAAGAAGAAATAAAATTCAATTGAAGAATTTAATGAGAATGGATTGTTGAGTAATTGGAACGTAAAGCATGTGGAGTCTACATCAAGTTTGTGGTTTGGTTCACGTTGTTGTGTGTCATGTCAAAGGGCGTGTCATCTAGGTTAAGAGAGGAGGAGACCCATGTGATGAGAATGAAGTGCAGGAACATGGATTTGAAGGAAAAAATTAGAGGTTAGTGCACACAGTTTCACAAGGAGAACAAGTATAAAGGCTGGATTTGGAGAGGAAAGCCCTGAGCAACAGAATGGTTATAACAACAATGAAAAATAATATTATTAATTTATA
Organism: Pinus taeda; assembly: GCA_000404065.3. Classification (NCBI taxonomy): domain Eukaryota; kingdom Viridiplantae; phylum Streptophyta; class Pinopsida; order Pinales; family Pinaceae; genus Pinus; species Pinus taeda. The sequence goes on along the minus strand of APFE030608101.1, from coordinate 27,497 downwards.
ATGGAATCAAAATTTTTATTACATGTAAATGGGAATATTGTTGTAAGACATGGTAAGGTGTACCCATGGAAAATTATTCGTAAAGTCTAGATTTAGACACAGGCGATAAGGGTTATGTAGAGTTATACCTTGGATATAAACTTTAAGGGGGTAGGGCCTAGTGGTGAGTGGGTTGGTTCACTTCCTTGCTTTGAATGGATTTGTTCAAGGGAAACCCCAAATCAATTTTTAAGGGGTATTGTTAGGTAAGGCATGACCCGGTGAAAGAGGAAAAGTTACTCCATCTACAATGGTGGTTTTTGGCACATGATTTTGGTTTCTCGTGGTTTTGTGCTCATGGAATGCATGTAATGAATCCTTTTAAAAGGATTTGGAAAAAATAATTGCAATGCGCTAAGGGAGGTGAGTTGTGAACACTCATTTGGCCTGTATGGTTTGGTTTCGACCAAGGGACTAATAGAATTTTGTTCACTAGTTTTTACTTGGATTGGGTTTTTCTAGGATAAAAAAATGTATGTATTTTTTTTTGGTTTCTTTAATTTTTATCTCAATAAATTTAATTTTCTCTATATTAATTTTAACAATTGCTATGGAGACCTAGAATGGTAGTGGTACAACTTGAGGGATTGCAGATGAAGAGAAAGGGGTGAAATACCATGGATTGTGAAGCTTGATAGGGGATGGTAGGCTATACGTTGGAGTGCCACTAGAGTTTGGTGCCTTGGCCTATACCTTGTTTTTTGATAACTATATACCATAGCTAGCTTTAAGAATCCTTTTCCATGGATGGATTCATATCCCTACCTTGGGTTCACCCACTAATGATAATGTTAAAGCAACATGGTATATAGCTAGGTGGGATGTCTAGGGTCTGCAACTAATTGATGAATTTTCAAAAGTTAAGTGTTCTTATTGTAATTTATATGCTTATGTTTTATTAATTATGTGTTTATACATATTTTTTATGATTTTATGAGTGTCTCCACATTTATTATGTTTTTCTACTCATATGACATCCCACATATCTTGTGGTATACATTAGGCACGCATCAACGAAAGTGAGTTAATGTACGAGTGGTAACATCATGGTAGAATTGGGCCTAGTAAGGGTAGAAGGCCATACTACATAGAAGCTAATGGTATTTTCATGGATGTTAGAGCCTTGGTTAGTTTGTTAGTTATGGTATCAAAGTCTTATGAGCCTAACTAAAGGAAAAATTTAGGAATGAATTTTACAAAGGATGAATTTTCAGTAACACATTCTCAAGGGTGAGCCTAGAGTTTTTCATAGAGTGGTATCAAAGCATTATGAGCCCAGGCAAACGAAAAAGTAGAAAATTTGTGGTATCAAAGTTGGCTTAAAGCGGGAATTTTCCCTTGGGGATTAGAGGTGTATTACCTTAGGAGATAATATGTTTTAGAAGCACGTAAATAACAAGGCCTTATATTATTTTGGGTCAACCATTTACACAGAATTTAACAAACACCTTTCTCATTTGAGGAAGGAGATTATGGATCATATGGTTGGTATTTATGGTTTTAAATTTAACCAAAGTAAAATAACACCTTTGATTGGTAAATCATTGTGAAATCCATCAAGGATACTTTGTACAATAAATTTAGAAGGTATCCTTGAGTTAAATGGAGGAAGGTATAACATGTTATATACGATTGCATATGTTGATATTTTAAAGTCCTATTGAAAGACTATTAGAGAAGTTAAATTACCATTGTCCCAAAAAGTTCTAGTAGAATCCATATATAGATATTTCCTTGTACTATCTGCATCATTTTTATTGAAGTTTAGAACCATCTAGATTTGTAACAAAGAAATTATACTATTATTTAGTTTTCCTATAAGCTCTACAACTTTGGATTTGTGGTTACCTACAAGACATTTGAAAGCTACAACATCAAGTTGGCTACATAGGTTGTCATGTACAATCATCAAACCATTATAATAAAAAACAACACATGGATTTCCATTAAATTTCACTATAGTTTCTAGAGATACATAAATCTACTATTAATCAGTATTTATTAATGTTATTACGAAAACATTTTTCGATCAATCTCTACTACATCTAATATAAATTCAAGCTTCATGAAACTTCAATTTCCAAACTTTTTTCGCATAAAAATGGAGGTAACCGAAAGAAACTCCTAACCTTGATTATAACTCACTTAACATTGTTAACAAAAGCACAAGATAGATCAATAATTGTTTATGCCTCAGATACAAAGAAGAATTAATAATATAAAACATCTTATATCTTCGATTATTTTCAAATGTCAAATGGATTCACTTTATTCTTAACAAATATGTGGTTTATATATAACTAATTATTAGTAAATGAAAAAAAGCTACTTAGATTAAAAAAAATTGTTAGTTAACTTATTTTAAATCTCAAATTTCCTTTTAATAATTATGTAGAATTCTAGCTGACTATGATGCATTAACTTTGCCATGGTCAACGTGAGGATTGGGATGTTGAATAATGGAGTACCATTTTATAGGGAATTACTAATGTAGATTTGCATGGATGAGAATCATGAAAGATAAAGGTTGTGTGAGGCTCCCAGAAGGTTTTAGACCTCCCAATTTGGATCTTGCCGGTAAAAAAAGCTTCATGAGCCGATTCCTCCACTTTTTCCCACAACCAATAGAATTGGGATCACTAATCCATAGTGAATCCATATTATTAGCTGTATTTTGCTTATTTATATTATTTTATTGATTAAAACAAAGTGCTTATATATGTTACAAATTTAATGTATAATTGTCATATCATTAAGCTAATTCACAAGAAACGACCATGGGATGAAACATTAGAAAACTTGAATGATGAGTTATCAACTACATACAACTTTATATTGACATCCAAACAATGAGAAAACTAACATGGTTGACATGTGACCATGATGACACCAACATATTTCTGACAGTGGGAAAAAAATTAATGTAACTTGTCGAACAACTAACCAACTTTGCATTGATATTTAGCGACATCAAGTTAAACTTTGAATGAATTGAACCAATGCTTAATCAACATATTACCAACATTGTAAAAAATATTAATTGGATTTTCAACTAGCTTGATCGAGATTGGGTTGATGTGTTTCTTATATTATGAGTATTGATGAAGCACCAAAATTATAGCCATAAAAAAATATGAGTAGCTTTATAAGGTCACCAAAATTGCAACAAAAAATTAATAATGTTAATATAATGTCAAAATACAACCATAAGGTGTCAAAATTTGTATCGCAATGTAATAATTCACTTTCACATCCATTTTAATTAATAACTCCAAATCCTTTAAAACATATATAACTAAAAAAAATTTAAACAAGTTTAAACAAG
>APFE030608101.1:7385-20659 GCA_000404065.3 Pinus taeda | reverse complement strand
TGGATTGCTGGATGGATTTAAAGTTGAGTGAGGTGGATCTTTGAATGATAGAGCACATGGCTTAGGTTTCCCTAAAATGGACTGTGGATTATGGTAAAGCCATTGGCCTAGTGACCGCTGACCTAAACTGTGGGTTGCAGTAAAGCAAGGTTTTTGTTGCCTCGATGGGCCTAGGAATACTTGTCTATGAATTGTAGGATATATAGTAAATTGAAGTGGTGGATTTCTCTCCGTTGGGCCTAGTAATGCCATTTTGGAATATGCGGTAAATCCTAGAGAGTGGGTCTTGGTTTAGGGACTAGTGATCCAGTGTGGATTGCGGTAAAGCCTAAGAGAATAGGAGACAAGAGAATTCCTCACGGTTTAGGTGGAGAAATCTGGTGGCATCAATGCTTGTTTGGCCTAGTGAGTGGGTGGAAATCATGGTAAAGCCTGTTATTACATGTTCAATGTGTTGGCCTAGTGATCGGGGATGGATTACGTAAATCCTAGGTTCTATTGATGAGGGTGAGGTGGTTTAGCCTCAGAATTCCCTGGTTGGTTCTTTTGGTTCGAGTCTCACATTCATGATTGGAATATGACACGGGGGCGAATGGATTGCTTAGCCATTCTATGGTTGGGTGAAACATGGTAGTCCCATCCCAGATTTGGACTTTTCATCATCAAAATAAGGTCATTTCTCCTTGTATTTCTATGAGTATTATATTGGTTTATATGTGGATCATATGTATGATTTCGTTGGTATTTATGTTGCTATTATGTCGATTATGTACATGCTTTATTATAGTTGCTATGTATGGCTCTCATCATGTTTTTACTTGTAAATGAATGGAAAATGTACCTATGACCTAATAGATGATAATGCAACAAATGATATGAGGGAACAATGGTCTTAGTGATTATCAGATAAGTATTAGATCCCTATGCTTAAATATGTTGTTTACACCTGTAGGTTACATATTTCTAATATGTTTGATGAAATTCCTATCATAGATAGTAGGGTTCGAGTTAAGGGCTTATTTAAGTATTTACTTTTTTCATAATTGTTTCCCAGTTATCTTACTATTCTAAAGGTGTCATTCAATTTTGGGCAGTGACTTAGGCTCTAGGCCTGAAAAACTCGCTTAAATCCCGGGGATGCTAGCACATCACTAAAAAAAATAGCCCCTGGACGTTGGCATGCCTTGTCATGAGAGAATCCAGATCCTCCTGGACGTTAGCAGACCTATAGCATGAGAGTTTCCAGAGGTCAAGTAGTCAAAAACTTCAGTGGGACCTAGGGTCTAGCAAGCTAAGTGGTTGGAATAGTTCCTAGGAGTCCTGTAGTTGATTTGGAAGGTTTGTATGTTGTTTTCCCGTCGATTCCACTTCCTTAGGGTCACATGGGAGTTTAATCCAATAATAGTAGCCTCTCGTCACATGTTTACCTCGGTTGGCTGGTTACTTGGGTAGATGTGGGAGGAGGGTGTTATAGAGTGGTATCAGAGCATAGTTCACCCCTCACACTGGATGGGTGGTGTGTGTTAGTCATGAATTCATGTCATTTTCACATGTGTTAATCATCCTTGTGGTCTATGTTTTTGTTACATATGCATGGTGTCAGTCATGTTTGTAGTGATGACACCATGTTGAAGAGGATGTTGTTGTTATGAAGTATGTTGTCATGAGTATATGATTAGTTACATGTTGTTATGCTTGTGTATTGTTAGTGTACGTTGGTATGGTTTTTGTTGGCATGCATGAGGTCATGGTATGTGTAGTTGATATGGTCATGCATTGATGACTAAACTCTAGCTAAACTGATGATTACATGGATATGTGTTTGTGTATGATATGCCTATATGTTGTTATGATTATGTTTATGCATGTATCACACTGATTTGATGATCTTCCAAATGAGATATCATCCCCAAATTTTTCTAAGGTACGTTGGTATTTTTTGATTTCATTTAGCTGACATAGTCTGCCTTGCAGGAAAGATATCAAATGACTAGAAAGATGATAGACTACAAATAATCTCCCTATGAATCAGATGAGCAGTGTTTTGTTGGTCACTCTTTTGATTTGGAAGACACATTGAGAAGCTTGAAGTAAGAAATAAGGAGTTGTAAGGCAGACAATGACATGATCATACAGGCACAAGAGAAACAAGAAGAGGTTAATGTTATACTCCTTCAAAGTTTGTTAGAGTTGCAGCGACAAGGGCCACTTCAGATCAGCCATGGACAGGAGGACAAAATTAATAGGGCATATGGAAATAGGTCTCATGGTGGTCACATTTCGGATAGAGAGGACACAATTAGAGATTGCAGATTGTTGGATACTCTGGATAGGAGAGGTGATGGATGTAGGTATTATTCTAGTTATGGTTCTGATAGGCATCGTGATCATCATCATTATCATCCTTATAGGAGGAGTGATAGGGGATACTTTATAGATAAGTTTAATAAAGAATTTCCACCTACTTTTGATGGAGATGTGAAGAAGTCAAAAGAAGTAGAGGCTTGGATACTTGGGAAGAAGAAATTCATTGAGTTGCATGAGTACATAGATAATATGAAGGCCATAATAGCTATCTTAATACTAAGAGGTAAAGCATACATCTGGTGGGAAGATGTGAAGCGGGTTAGAGACATTAGGATAGATTACTTAAATTGGCACAAGGTCCAAAGGCTTTTCAAGAAGAGGTACTACAATAGTAAGGCAAAATAATTCTATGAATTGAAGAAGGGATCAATGACAAATGAAGAGTACATGACTAAGTTCATGTAGCTATTGAGGTATGTATCGTATCTTAAAGATGAGAAGGCTAAAGTTTAGTGATTTTTCAGTGGATTTCCATTAGCATTTAGATATCAAATTGAGTATGATGAGCCTTGGTCACTTCAGGAAGTTATTGGGAAATTGAAGCATTTATATGAATCGTCAAAGCGTAAGAATGAATCTCAGAAAGGTTGGAAAGGGAAAGACAAAGGTAAAGGAAATTAAACCCTAAGAAAGAAAGGCCTCGGAATGAAGAAGAGAAAGAAAATTTGGCAGCACAAAATAGGTTCAATGCAGCTAAATATGGACATGGGTCACAAAAGCAGCATATATGTGAGGGTATTGGTCGGTTGGAGTGTTGGAAATGTAGAAAGGAGCATCTTAAGAGAGATTTTCCATATAATTAGGGTGGTAGGCCTAAGATATATAGTGTGCAGGAGACATAGACTATTAGGGATGTTGGTCAGAGCATTCTTTGTATTTATGCAACATTGGATAACAAACAGTCAGACCATTAGGAATCTATCATTGAGATGGATGGTAGGCTTTGTGATCAAGTTATTTCTATTTTTATTGACCCTGGATCTAATTATAGTTATGTTAGTCCTAAATCGGTGGATAAGCTGGTTTGAGTAAGGAATTGCATGCAGAATCTTGGTTAGTGAATTGGTTATAACTACAAAGAAGTGAATTCACCATTGGGTAAGATCTTGTGCATTTGATTTGGATGGTATGCCTACCACAACAAATTTGAATGTATTACCATTGGGATCATATAGTATTTTTTTGGGCATGGATTGGTTGTATCTTCATAGAACTAAGGTGGATTGTTATGACAAATTCATTGAGTGTGTTGATGAGAATGATGATCCAATAGTCTTGGAGGGAAAGAAGAAAGCCACATCAATTAGGATGGTGATAGATATGCAGGAAAAAAACCGTCGTAGGAAAGGGTGTGTGTTATTCACAGTGCACATTTCTAGTGACAAAGGTAACAAAGTTGAAGATGAAAATGTTTTGAGTAGGTACCCAATTATACAATAGTTTCAGGATGTATTTCCCGAAGATATTTTAGAGTTTCCACCTCACAGGGAAGAAGACTTTTCTATTAAGTTAGTCCCAGGGGTAGCTCCAACATCAAAAGAACCTTATAGGATGAGCACACCTGAGTTGGTAGAGTTGAAGTTGTAGTTGAAGGAAATGTTGGACAAAGGATACATTAGGCCAAATGTATCACCATGGGGTGCACCAGTGTTGTTTGTAAAGAAGAAAGATGGTACTCTCAGATTATGCATTGGCTACAGGCAGTTGAACAAAGTGACCATCAAGAATAGGTATCCATTATCGAGGATTGATGACTTGTTCGATCAGTTGAAGGGAGAAGCAGTGTTCTTGAAGATTGATTTGAGATATGAATACCATCATATATTCATCAAAGAAGAGAACATCTACAAGACAACTTTCCAGACCAGGTTCCATTTGGTTTGGCTAATGCTCCAACTACATTTATTGCTTCATGAATAGTTTGATGTGTTTGTATTTGGATAAGTTTTTTGTTGTGTTCATTAATGACATATTGATATATTCTAAAAATGAGGAAGAGCATGTCGATCATTCAGCAACAGTGTTGAGATTATTGAGAGAGCATTAGTTGTATGCTAAGTTGAACAAGTGCAATTTCTTTCAGACTAAGGTACATTACTTGGAACATGTTGTCTCCAATGAGGGAATTGCAGTAGGTCCAGAAAAGCTAAGGGCCATTATGGAGTGGGTAGCTCCTAGAAACATAGATGAGGTGAGATCTTTTATGGGGTTGACAGGTTATTACAAGAGGTTCATCAGGAACTTCTCACATATTTCTTATCCTATTACATCATTGCAGAGGAAAGGTAAGAAGTTTGAATGGATAGAGGAGTGTGAGGCTAGTTTTGAGTAGCTTAAGCATTTATTGACACATGCACCAGTGTTAAATATTGCAGATCCAGACAAGGAGTTTGTAGTATGTACAGATGCTTGCAAGAGATAACTTGGTGGATTCCTTATGGAGGATGGATAGATGTTATGCTATGAGTCATGAAAACTAAATGAGCATGAGTAGAACTATCCAACGCATGATCTTGAGTTACCAGTGCTCATACATGCATTGAAGATGTGGAGGAACTATCTTCTTGGCAAGAGTTTTGTACTGATGAGTGATCACATTGGGTTGAAGTATTTGTTCGACCAACCGAATCTGAATGTCGGGAAAGCTATATGGTTGGCCACAATGAATGGATTCGACTTTGAGATCAGGTACATCAATGAAAAGGAGAACAAGGTGGAATATTCTCTTAGTAGGCAGGTATAGGTAAATCACTTAGAAACTATGAGATCCTATGGGATAGACTTACATGTCAGGATCTTGTAGGCAGGTCAGCAGGATGTTATGTATATGGAGATCATGCACAGGTTGCAGCAGAGTATAGGTATATGTACATGTGGTGGTATAGGTACAGGTATATGTATATGTGGTATGACAGGGACATGTACAAGTGGTAGTACATGCATAGGTACAATTGGTAGTACAGGTATATGTACATGTAGTAGCACAGGTACAGTGCAGGTGCATAGGATGTGGACTATTGCCTTACAACAAATGGATTGGTTAGATTTAGAGATAATATATATGTGCTATAAAGTAGTGACCTCAAGAACATGATCTTGAGAGAGTTTCATGCGAAACCATATTCAGTTCATCCAAGCTACCAAAATACATTGATCGCAGTGAAGAAATTTTTTTATTGGTCGAATCTGAAGAAGGATGCAACCGAATTTGGGGCTAGGTGTTTCGATTGTCAGCATGTGAAGGCAGAGTGTAAGCATCTAAGTGGACTTCTACATCCAATTGTGATTCCAAAATGGAAATGGGAGGTCATTTCCATGGACTATCACAGGTTTTCCGAGGACATTGAGACAACATGATTCCATCACGGTTGTTATGGATAGGTTGACAAAGGTTGCACACTTCATTCTAGTGAAGTCTACATTCTCAGCTAACAACGTAGCACATGTATTCACTAGATATGTGGTCAGGTTGCATGGAGTTCCAAACAAGATTGTGTCAAACAGAGATGCAAAGTTCACTTCCAAGTTTTGGAAGGAGTGGTTTGCAGCTTTAGGCACAAAGTTGGTCTTCAATACAGCTTATCATCCACAGATAGATGGATAGACTAAGAGGGTCAACAGGATATTGGAGGACATGTTGAGGATGTACGTGATGCATCAGCAATGAAAGTGGCAAGAGTATCTTCCACTGGTAGAGTTCACTTACAACAATGGGTATCAGGAATTTTTAAGGATGAGTCTATTTGAGGCATTGAATGAGTGGAGTTGCAATACTCCCATCAGTTGGAGCGATTCAGTTAACTGGGTGTTGATTGGACCAGATATGTTGGTGGACATGGAACAACAAATGTAGGTTAAGACGAATCTAAATGTAGCATAGGATAGGTAAAAGAGTTATGCATATCGAAACAGGTTGTTCAAGGATTTGCACGTTGGGGAAAAGGTGTACTTGTGCATCAAACCAAAGAAGAGCTCTTTATGGATTGGATCATGTGCCAAGTTGCCACCACGATTTTGTGGAATCTTCAATATTGTTGAGAGGAATGGGCCAGTAGCATATCGACTTGCACTGCCTCTGATAGTGAAAGTCCATGATGTTTTCCATGTGTCATTGCTTAAGAAGTATGTTAAATATGTTGATCATGTGATTGAATTTTTGGCACATTTATTTATGGAAATAATGGAAACTAGGAGAAAAGGGAGGTAAAAGGTCATAGGTTGTATGTGAGGAGGAAATGAAGGAAAATAATGGAAAATGAAGAAAATAAAGGCCTAATTGATTAAAAGGTTTATGAAGACCAATTTGTAACCTTTTGTCAATTCATTTTTGGAGCTCTCATTATTCTCTCTCTCTTTCACACTCTTGGACACTTAGAGTATTCTTGGATCACTTTAGCATTGGATCAAGAAAAGAAAATAAGGAAAGAGGAAGCATAGATAAAACAAGGAAGAACATGATCAAGCAACTACAAAAATGTTCTTTGCAGGTATCAATTTACATATGTATTTTCCTTGCTAGATTTTGCATGCATGGTATTGCATGTGGTTTTTTTATTGTTATGGCATGGATTTTTCTAGGTGTGACAAGTATTTTAGCCTAACCTCACCATTTCTGAATAGGTATGGTGTGCTGGGGTTCTTATGTTTTGGTTGAGCTGGATTGCTGGATGGATTCAAAGTTGAGTGAGATGGATCTCCGAATGATAGAGCACATGGCTTAGGGGTCCCTGAACCAGACTGTGGATCACGGTAAAGCCATTGGCATAGTGACCCTTGAACGAGGCTATGGATTGCGGTAAAGCAAGGTGTTTGTTGCCTTGATGGGCCTAGGAATACTTGTCTGTGAATGAAATCATATACGGTAAAGCCAAGTGGTGTATTTCTCTCCATTGAACCTAGTAATCTCAGGTTAGGATATGTGGTAAATCCTAAAGAGTGGGTCTTGGTTTAGGGCCTAGTTATTCGGTGTGGATTGCGGTAAATCCTTAGATACTAGGAGATAGGAAAATTCCTCATGGTGTAGGTGGATAAATATGTTGGCATCCATGCTTGTTTGACCTAGTGATTAGGTGGAGGTCATGGTAAAGCATGTTATTACATATTCATTGTATTGGCCTAGTGATGGATTATGGTAAATATTTGTTTATATTGATGAGGGTTAGGTGGCTTATCCTCGGGATGTCCTCGTTAGTTCTTTTGATTTGAGTCCCATATTCATGCTTGGAATATGGCACGGGGGTAAATGAATGAAGAGAGATTTGGCTCAACCATTCTATGGTTGGGTGAAATGTGGTAGTCCTATCCTGGGTTTGGATTTTGCATCATCAAAAGGAGGTCATTTCTCCTTGTATTTATATGATTATTATAATGGTTTATATGTGGATCATATGGTTTTGATTTCATTGGTATTTATATTGCTACTTTGGTGGTTATGTATATGCTTTATAGTAGTGTCTATGTATGGCTCTCATCATGTTTTTACTTGAAATGAATGGACAATGTACCTATGACATAATAGATGATAATGCAGCAAATGATATGAGGGAACAATGGTTCTTAGTGATTCTCATATAAATATGAGATCCCTATGCTTGTACATGTTGTTTAGACCTATAGATTACATATTTGTGATATGTTTGATGAAATTCCCGTCATGGGTCGTAGGGGTACAATTAAGGGCTTGTTCATGTATTTACTTTTCCATCATTGTTTCCTTGTTATCTTACTATTTTGAAGGTGTCATTCAATTCTAGGCAGTGACCTGGTATTTGGGCCTGAAAAAGTGGCTTAAATCCTAAGGACGTTGGCACAACATTGAGAAAAATAGTCCCTGGACGCTAGCACAACACTTAAAAAAGTAGTCCCTCGACACTGGTATGCCTTGTCATGAGAGCATCTAGAGCCTCCTAGATAGTGGCTAGACTATAGCATGAGAACTTCTAGAGATCAGGTAGTCAAAAACTTTAATGGGACCCATGATCTAGCTACCTGAGTGGTTTGAATGGTTCCTAGGAGTCCTATAGCTAATGTGAAAGGTTTGTATGTTGTGTTTCCCTCGATAACACTTCCTTAAGGTCACATGGGAGGTTTAGTTCAATCATAGTATCCTCTCATCACATGTTTACCCCAGTTGGCCGGTTACTTGGGTAGATGTGGGAGGACGATGTTACACTCATATGATTTAATAATTATGTCATGATGTGGGGACATTTCCGTGAGGCCCCCAACTTATGCCAAGATGATCTAACCTACAACAATAAGACATGCAACAATCATGGTACTTTACAACAAAAACAAGGTGGAGAAGCATATTGAATACCCATTCAAAAACTCTATGTGTGCTCACGCTCCTCCATGATTATCCTTGAGTGCTCTTTCCATGCATCCATTTTTTTCGATTTTCATTTGAATTGCAGCCCATCATCCACAAAAGGAAAGTTATCATTCGATGCTAGAATATAAGGCATTATTAATTATCCTCCTCATATCTTCATTAGCATTTGTTTTTGATTCTATGGATTCTTTAATGCAACACTCCTTGAAGTAATGGAAGCCTTCATGGTGACACAATGTATCATGGGAACCATAGAATCCACACTTGAGGAAATCAACATTGTCGCTAGATACAATGAATGCAATTGCTTTCCATCCTTTCATCCTAAGCATGGGTGTTGGAGTTGTTTTCTACATTGTTAATGGTGGAAATTTTTATTATCATAATTATATGAATCTATCAACAATGAAAATAATATATATCTTATACTGAGGGTATTGGACTCCCCAACTATGCCATTCTCTTTCAAACTCTTGCTTGTTTTTCTTTGTTGCTTAAATCCATGTGCATTTTTTGTCCAAGTACCATTTTTCTAGAAGCGCTTGTCTTTTGGCATAAAGCTACAACCTTCCTTGAATATTATAGAACGTAATTCAATAAAGCAATGAATAACCTATCAAGAAATATATATTCAAGTCTTATGACATCTTGCTAGGGTTGAATTTTTTCTATCTCAATCTTGCTAAGGGAGTTTTAATTTATGTATTTACTTATTCTATTATTTTTATTTATTTAATAGGTGTAAATCTTCAAAAATGTCTCCTATTGGTCGTGCTAAGAAGGATAAAATGAAATTGTAAATTGTTGAATCATTTGGCCTTGCACAACATTCTAATCAACCATTTCATATTAAAAATGAATTTGATGCTCATCTACATGAATATGATGAATAAAATATTATAGAGCACGTTGAAAGAGAAAATCCATCAAAGAAACACAAAATAATATTCAAATCTAAATGAAATACAAGATTTCCATGGGCTTATGTTGTAAAATATTGTAATGGTAATCAAAGGATAATTTTTTTTTGATGTGTTAAATTTAAAATTGAGACACCATTTGTAAAAGAGGGAACTACCACTCTTCAAGTTAGTGGTCTAAGTGGTCATTCAAAATCAAAATCGTATAGTTTTTTCTTACAACTTTTGGAAGGAAAAAGAAAACGAAGCAACTTTTGGAAGGAAAGGTCATGGAAAGACTTGTTAAACTCATGCATTATTTGTTAAACATTTGGGAGATATGGGAGAAAAAAATGTATGAGTTGGTAACAATATTTCAAGTGCAATGTTTGATGGGTTGTGTTATATTCTTTCCATGACTAGCCCACATAGTTAACCGGGGGGTTAGAAGGGGGGTGGAGCCCCCCCTTCATTGTGCCAATTGCGTAGCGGGGGGAGTCACAAGGGGGTTTGAGGAGTGCAGGTAACCCCACTCTATGGGGTTCGGGGCAGTGCCCCGAAAAATTTTGGTTTTGGACTCTATGTTAGGTTGGGCGGACCTACCTATAGTTTTGTGCATGTTTTTCGCACATGGTTTTGGACACGATGGTTTTTGGTCCATGGTTTTGGACGCGATGGTTTTTGTTCTATGGTATTGGATGCTTTGGCATGTATAAATATGTATTGTAACATTGAAAGGAACAAAATGAAAAATCAAGCTGGTAGTCTTGGTTTTGGGATCCAGGGGAAAATCTGTGTGTGTGTGTGTGTTTTATGTGTTATGCTCTTGCATTGTTTATTTTCTGTTTTAGAATTCATATGTAGGTAATTTCTGTATGGGGTTAAAACCTACATTTGGTATCAGAGTTGTTTTGGCTTCAAGGGGACACCTTTGTTGCTGAGGGGTTTCGCTCGGAACTATGGTAGAACTTGTTCAGTGGGAGATCTGCAAGATCGATTCTGGTGGTGAAAGAAGATGGTGAGCAGTGGAAAGATAGAGATCGAGAAATTTAATAGTAAGAGTTTTGAGTTGTGGAAACTCAAGATGGAGGATCTTTTGGTGGATACAGATCAATGGATCATGGTAGATCTGAGTATTAAACCAATGAGAGTATCCAATGAAGAATGGAAGAAGTTGGATTGGAAGGTAAAGAGCACAATACGATTGTGTGTCTTAGATTCAGTATTGGTGAATGTATTAGGGGAACTTATGACGAAGGCGTTGTGGGACATGTTACGGACTTTGTACCAATCTAAGTCTCCGGTGAATAAATTGTTCTTACGGAAAAAGTTGTATAACCTGAGGATGAAAGATGGAGACTCGTGACAGAGCCTCTAAATGCATTTAATACTATGGTAAGTTGGTTATTATCTTTTGATATGAAAATTTTAGATGAAGATAAGTGTATTAGTTTGTTATGTTCTCTACCAACTTCGTGGGATAGTCTGGTTATTGCAATAGGTAGCAATACAACTGCCTTAGAGTTTGATGAAATAGTCTCATTCTTGCAGACGGAGGAATGATATGGAAAAATATGGAGAGCCAAAATGGTGATGCCTTGTCTGTACGAGGACGGTCCCAGAATAGAAACAAAAATAAGTCATCGAGTGAGAGATTTAAATCTAGAGGGAGATCTAAATCTCCAGGAAAACCTGTAAAGGTGGTGTGTTGGAAATGCGGAAAGGAAGGGCACTACAAAAGGGACTGTAAATCTAAAGCTCCTGATAAAGGAAAGGGATCTGGTGATGCTCCTTCTACAGAGGCAAAAACCACCTCATATGAAGGAGAGGATGTGTACTTGGCTTCTTCAAGTACGCATGTAGATCATGAGGCATGGTTGATTGACTCAGGTGAATCCTTTCACTTCACTCCCCATAGAGAGTGGTTCTACGAGTACGAGAAATACGAAGGTGGTGATGTCTTCTTAGGGGATGATAGCAAGGCTAGAATTGTTGGTTGCGAAAAATTAAAGTTGAAGTTGCAAGGTGGAAGGGTTAGAACACTTTCGGGCATTTTACATACTCCTACATTGGCCATAAATCTGATTTCTGTAAGCAAGTTGGATGATGCAGGTGTAAAAACAGTGTTCGAGAAAGGTCCCTGCAAGATGGTTCGGGGAGCACTGGTATTGATGCGGGGAGTTCGGATTGGAACTCTGTACAAGGTGCAAGGTAGCACGGTTATTGATGGGTGCAATAGTTATGTGGTTCCTGAAAGTGGAGCAAAAAATCTAATGGTCTTTGGACAAAGGACCATGCTATGGCATCAAAGGCTTGGACATATTGGAGAGAAGGGCCTTCGAATATTTCATGGTAAAGGTATGGTAGAAAGTATGAGTAATAGCTCTCTGGATTTTTATTTTTGTGAAAATTGTGTATATGGGAAGCAGTATCAGGTGAGTTTCCCCTTTGGTGGTAAGAGGGCGAAACAGATATGATAACTTGTGCATAATGATGCGTTTGGACCTATGAAGGTTCCATCACTGGGTAAGTTTGTGTACTATGTATCCTTTATAGATGACTTCTCAAGGAATACATGGATATATTTCCTTAAGAAGAAATCTAAAGTCTTTGGCAGATTTGAAGAATTTAAGGCTTTGGTGGAAAATCAAATAGAGAAGAAGATAAAGGTGCTGAGGACAGATAACAATGGAGAGTTTTGCAGTAAGGAATTTGAAGAATTCTGTAAGAAGTGTGGTATAGCACGACAGAAGACTACTCCATACACACTTGAGCAAAATGGAGTTGCAGAAAGAATGAGCAAGACGTTGATGGAAAGGGAAATGAGCATGCTTAGTGATGTCAGGTTAGGATAGGAATTCTGGGCAAAGGCAGTGGAGACAACATGTTACCTAGTCAATAGATCACCATCATTAGCATTGGAGGACAAGACTCCACAAGAGTTATGGACAGGTAGGAAACTCTCTCTTTCACATCTGAGGGTATTTGGATGTGATGCATATGTACATGTTCCAAAGGAGAAATGAACCAAGTTGGATAGTGAATCTGAAAAGTGCATTTTTATTGGGTATAAGGATGGTTTAAAGGGCTATAAGCTTTGGAACCAAGTAAGAAGGAAGGTTTTGTACAACAGAGATGTGGTGTTCAGAGAGGTAAAAGATGTTATTAAACATGAAGTCCAACCAAAAGAACCTGAGAAGATAGAGTTTGAGCTAAAGGAGGAAGAATCAAACTCTACAACAGAGGAGGAATCAGAAGATGAAGATCCACAAACTCTGGGTGTGAGAAGATCAATTCGAGAAAGAAGGCAGCCAGAAAGGTATAGTCCATCTGCTTTCTATTCAAATTTTTCTTTATCTATTACTGATGATGATCCCAGAACTGTGAAGGAAGCAGTAGATTCAGAGGATGGAAAACTTTCGAAAGAGGCCATGGTTGATGAAATGACATCTTTGCACAAAAATGAGGCTTGGGATCTCGTGGAGTTGCTGGCTGGAAGGAAACCCATTGCATCAAATGGGTGTTCAAGAAGAAGACAAATGCAGAAGGAAAGGTGGAGAAATACAAAGCACGATTGGTAGCAAATGGTTATTCCTAGGTGTCGGGAATTGATTTTGGTGATATTTTTTCTCCTGTTGCCAAGGTAACTTCTATTAGATTACTTTTATATGTTG
>APFE030608099.1:0-14855 GCA_000404065.3 Pinus taeda | reverse complement strand
TTGGACCATGGCATCTTGACAAACGTGTTGATCCCTAGTATTGAGTTGATGGTATTGGTTTGTTATGGTTTTGGCCCGTGGTATTGGTCCATGATTTGAGGAAGAGCTTGCCTATATAAAGCAAAGGAGATCATTTGGCTTGAGTATGCTTTTGGTTTGAATATCTTAAGATCTGAAATATTGGGTTATTGTTTCAAAAGCTTGATCTATATGAAAGTGAAGTGGAAAGCGAATCTGTGAAGGGTGATCTCTCGAGCGCTGCAACTGCGGAAGTGCGGAGGCGCCACAGGAGACGCCACAGGAGGCACCGCAGGAGACGCCACAGGAGGCGCCACAGGAGATGCCAAAGGAGGCGCCACAGGAGACCCCGCAGAAGGCGCCGTAGGAGACGCCACAAAAGGCACCGCAGGAGACGCCACAGAAGGCGCCACAGGAGACACCACAGAAGGCGACACAAGAGATGCCGTAGGAGACGCCACAGAAGGCGCTGTAGGAGATGCCACAGAAGGCGCCGCAGGAGACATCACAGGAGGCGCCGCAGGAGACGCCACAGGAGGCGCCGCAGGAGACGCCACAGGAGGCGCTGCAGGAGATGCCACAGGAGGCACCGCAGGAGACGCCACAGGAGGCACCATAGGAGACGCCGCAGAAGGCGGCACAGGAGACGCTGCAGAAGGCGCCGCAGGAGACGCCACAGGAGATGCCACAAGAGGCGCCGCAGGAGTCCACACAGGAGGTGCCGTATGAGACGCCGCAGAAGATGCCATAGGAGGCGCCGCAGGAGTCGCCATAGGAGGCACCACAGGAGACGCCGCAGGAGGCGCCGCAGGAGATGCCACAGGAGGTGCTGCAGGAGATGCCGCAAGAGGCGCCGCAGGAGACGCCGTAGGAGGCGCCACAGGAGAGGCCACAGAAGGTGTTTTGGGTTTAGTTTTCTGTTATTGTGGATCTAGTTATCTGGGTGACTTACTGGTACTTGATGATCGTTTGATATTTATGGATCCAATTTCAAAATTTATGAAAAGTGGTCCTTGAAAGGAAAGAAGTAGGGGGTTGTAGCTCCCTTCCAGGAGAGACTGGAAAATGAGAGAGAGTTTTAGCTCTCTGCAGGTTGCAGCCTACGTACTGGTAAAGAACTGCACCAGTACAAGACCATTGTAAAAGGAGTTTCTAATTTGAAAGAAGATAGAGACATATTGCAGCAGGTGGTTTTCACCCACATTGGGTTTCCACCTTATATTTGGTGTTCTTTGATGTGACTGTCTGTTTTTCTTGTTCATGGTCATTTTTTTATGGTACTGATATGAAAAAATAATTCAAAGTATAAATAAGGAAGAATTGTTAAAAGGACTAGATAATACTGATTCACCCCCCCTCTCAGTATTATTTTCAACAACACCTCGAAAGCATACCATCTCTATGATGAAGTCAATAAAAAGTTTTTTGTATCTAGAGATGTAATCTTTCTTGAAGCATCCAAAACTGACAATGTTGTTGAGCGGCAACTTGATCACCTGGATAGATTTGCAAATTCAAAATCATTTCAAGAATTTGACAATTAGATTCCACATCTCGAAGGGGCGATTCCTACACTAGATCAACCTGTGGGATCTTCTTCTGAAGCACTCCCTCCCCCACATGAAACTCCAACAACGGATGATGCATTAAGTGATGTGATTGATAGAATTGGGAGACTCAAGCTTGATTCAGTCACAACTCAATCAATGGAGTAGCTTGGACCATCTGAGAAATGTCTCCCAAAGTGGCTAATAAGGAAACTTCATAGTGTTCATCCTGACGAGGTTGGAAAGACAGGAACCAGAAATTCAAATTGGAAAAATGGAGGTGATGTAGATGACTTTGATTCACCTAATGATATGGATGTTTCTTATGATTGTGTATTGAATTTGTCTATAGATTTCAAACCAAATTCCTTCAAAGAATTTGCTTCTCATGATGAATGGAATGATGAAATGCAAAAGGAGTAAGATGCCTTAAGAAAGAATGGAACTTAGAAGCTGGTTGATCCTCCATTAGGAACCAAACCAATTGGCTACAAGTGGGTCTACAAGAACAAGTATAAAGCAGATGGCTTACTTAACAAGCATAAAGACATGCTTGTGGCAAAAGGTTTTGCATAGAAGGAAGAGGTTGATTATGAGGAGACTTTTGCCCCCATAGCAAAATGGGCTACCATCCGAACACTTTTTTCCCTAGCAGCTCAGAATGGTTGGAAAGTCCATCAAATGGATGTAAAAACTGATTTCTTTAATGGAGATCTAAAAGAGAATATTTTTATGTCCCAACCTGAAGGATTTACTATGAAAGGACATGAACATAAAGTATGCAAACTTGTGAAATCCTTCTATGGCCTCAAACAAGCGCCGCGAGCCTCGTATGAGAAATTAACTAAGCATCTTCTAAAACTCAATTTCAAACATTATGATCTTGATGATGGAACTATATTTGTCAAGAATGTTGGAAACACAGTTGTATATCTTGTGGTATATGTAGATGATCTTTTGATGATAGGGAAAAATGAAAGCTACATTACATCCATAAAGAAGGAATTGAAGAAAGGTTTTGAAATGACTGATTTGGGTTATGTTCATTACTGTCTTGGTATTGAAGTAACTCAACATCCAAAGTCCATATTCATTTCCCAAAAGAAGTACATTAGAGATCTGTTGATTAGTTTTGGCATGATACAATGCAATCCTCTTACTACTCCAATGGAAAAAAACTTAAAGCTCACATCCCTTGAAGGAAAAGAATTTGAAGATGCAACAAAGTATAGACAACTTGTAGGAAGTCTCAACTACCTAACTACTACCAGACAAGACATTTCATTTGTTATTGGAATCCTCTCTAGGTTTATTCAAAAACCTTCTGAGGGACATTGGTCTACTGCAAAAAGAGTTCTAAGGTACCTGAAGGGAACTCAAGACTTTGGAATCAAGTATACACAGGTGGACGACTTCAGCTTGATTGGATACTCTAATTTAGACTTCTATGGAGACAAGGAAACTGGGGTATCTACTTTAGGTTATGCTATGAGTCTTCAATTAGGAGCTATCTCCTGGAGATCATGCAAAGAATCAGTTCCAACAGATTCCACAACAGAAGAAAAATATGTGGCACCAACTGAGGCAACAAAAGAAAATGTGTGGCTCAGGAAAATTATTGAATATTTGTAGGTAAAACAAGTACAATCAACTCCACTTATGATTGACAATACCTTAGTAATAAAATTGGCCAAGAACCCAAAGTTCCATGATCGAACGAAGCACATCAATACTAAATACCATCTGATTCGACATCATGTTGAGGCCAAAACAATCCGTCTCCGCCATTGTTCCACTAATGAGAAAATTGCAGACATCTTCACCAAAGCGCTTGGAAGAGACAAGCTTGGACTCACCAACATCCCTTCAAATTAAAGGGGGGGCAGGAATGTTGACACCTAATCATCAGGATTGTGTGAATAGTTGAAATTGATGTAAATAAATAATAAAGAATATGAATAGTCACTCGGAGATGAAATGAACAGCCTCTCCCTCATGTATATAATAAATTCCAACCTGAATGAAAATCAATGAATTGTTTAAGAGAAGTTATTGCCTGGTCTGACAAATTAATTATTTTAGATTTTTTTAATATTAAATTAATATTACTTCTTCAAAATTTAATTATACAAATTTTTTGTTCATTTATATTATCATATTATTTTAATAATAAAAATAAATGTAATAATATTGAATAATAACAATAGAATTTTGTATAATATAGCTGACAATATTTTGGATTTTTTAACCTCTGAAATTAATATTCATTTTAAAAATTATATATATATATATATATATATATATATATATATATATATTATTAGATATATTAATATATATATAACATAGACAATCATAGACTTCCTAAGCTAGTTTTAAATTCCAGCCAAAACCACCTAAGGCTCAATCGGAGGTGGCATAAAGACACAAGGGCCTGGTTAAACTATTGGGAGATCAACGAGAATGATGCAATGCAAACCATGAATAACATTAAAGATATTGTTACTTCTAAGTTCAAGGAAAAAATGTGGTGTGAGAAATATTTAGCGGCTAAAAGAAAATTAAGTTATTATAAGATGGTCATCAACCCCACCCTAGAAGATCAAAAGTATCTCTCTATTTTAACTAGCTCAAAGAGGAGAATTAATATAACAAAGATTAGAACGAATTCTCATGAGCTCCATAGTGAAATAGGTCGATGGGAAGTTCCTAAACAACCATGGATGGAAAGGATCTATGCTATATGTGAGAATAGGAACATCGAGGATGAAAACCACTTCCTCTTAGAGTGCCCCGCGTACAACCACATTAGGTCTCAGTTTCACAATCTTTGTTGCAATACTAACCTTCCTAGCCTTTTACAATGTCAAATTTATAGTGAGCTTGGGAGGTTTCTCTCCAAGCTTTTTGAGCATAGGAATAAAATCCTAAATCAAAATAAATAATTTGCTTCTTTAGGTCCGATAGACCAATGTTTGGTCTCAGTGGACGTTAACCATCATCATCATAATAATAAAAGAAAAAATACAATAATATTCGATAATTTCATTATGAATACAAGATTATATATTATAGTTGACATTAACATTACAACTAACCTAGATTAATTAAAATAGTTTATATAAATGGAAAGAATAATATTAATTTATGTAATTTATTAATGAATAATTATAAATTATAACGAAGAATAATAATTTATAGAGAGTTAGTTGGTGGAGGAGGAGGTAGTTGCAAATAGTTTGTGTGTGTGTGTTTCCTTAATTTTGATTTCAATTTTTATAACTAATATATATATATATATATATTATATATATATATATATATATATATATATATATATTAAATCTATTTTTTTACCAGTTAATGACCTTTTTATAAATATATTTTTATAATTGTTCAAATTTATTAAATGGTTAATTTAAAATTGATGGTTATATTTCTCAACATTTACTAAGTCATAAATAAAAGGGCAGTCAAAGAAAAAAAAAATCTGGCTTTTCATATCACTAACTTTAAGTAGTAGAATCCTTTAAATACAAAATTAAAGTGTTTGCAATTAACATTATTAATTAATTATTTTAGATTTTTTAATCTTAAACTAATATTACTTTTTCAAAATTTAATTATATAAATTTTTTGTTCATTTATATTATCATATTATTTTAATAGTAAAAAAATTGTAATAATATTGAATAATAACAATAGAATATTGTACGAGGAATTTAGAGGAAATAGATTTAGGGAGCGACGACAGGTAAGAACTAGGGTTTACAAAAATTTATGAGGCATTGAATGCCATGGAGGGGCGTAAAGGGGGGAGCTCAACTCCCTCCTACAGTAAGGCAGTCTCCAGCCAAGGCAAGAAACCACTACAGGTTGATAAGGGTCTTTTAGGAGGAGGGAAATGGGACAACGATGACACACAAGAGTAAAATAATAGGAGGGAGCGAGATAGGAGAAAAGATAAAGAAGAAGAGGACAAGAAACATGAAGTAGAAAACAAAAAACAAAATGGTCCATGTAAGCCTAAGACCACTCTCACACCTAGAGTGGTGTTAAGTGATCTAGCACTATAGGTGCAAAGGGATCACATGAGGAATTATGCTATAATTTGTAGATTTATGGGGTTATGGCCCATGGAGAAGGTGCTACAGGCATGGATTAAATATCACTGGAAACCTAAATGGGATATATACTTACATCTTGGGTCAAAGGGTTTCTTTACTATCGTCTTTACTAACATCGAGGATAAAGACAGGGTGTTTGAAGGAGGGTCCCACTTCTATGCAGTTGCAGGCCTCTATATGCAGCCTGGGATGATGAATTTTGTCTCAGAGTGGAAGGCCTTCACTTCAATCTCAGTTTGGGTACAACTCCACTCCTTACCACTAGATTAGTGGCAACCAGAATCTTTATCAGCAATAGCAAATAAATTGTGGCGTTTTGTTAAAATACACCTCCTTTGCCCATATACGTGTGGAGATGGATCTTTCAGGAGCCCTACTGGATGAGGTGATCTTGGAAGTTTTTTATGAAGAATGGGTGCAAACAATAGATAATGAACATGTTCCTTTTAGATGTCACAAATGCCATGAACATGGGCATCTATTTAGAGACTGCCCTATCAAAAATACAGAGAGCAGAAGTAAAGTTACAATAGGAAAAGAAAATGAAAGCTTTCATAAAGTGGGAAATAGAGGTAAAGGAGGGAAAAGGTTGCAAAAGAAAAACCACACCATGGAAAAATAGGCAAGTCAGAATAGGTACAATATACTAGAAGAAGAGGATGAGGTAATAAAGGCAAATCAGGCCACAGAGGACGGCCCATGGGAGAAGGAAAAGGAAGAAATTAGGGAGAAGATACAAGACAATAACCAGCAAAATGATACTATGTTGAGCAACATAGAACTAGAAATGGACCAAGAAATGACCTCGAGTGAGGTGGAAATGGAGGATCATGAACTGCAGGATATTCTCAAAAGAGAACATCTAGATCTGGAAAAATTCCTGAAACAGGGGACCACGGAAGGTATGGATTCATTACCTCAATATGACTTTAATAGAGTGTAATAGTTGTTTCTATGGATAATTCAGGCTAAAGAGCTGGGAGGGAAAAGAAACCTCGAAAGATAGGACAACAAAGGGGTGAAAACCTTGAAAACCACATCAAGATTCGCTCCGCGAAACCCTGGAAGGAAAAGGGGAAAAAAGAAACAAATTGAGTTACTGATGGAATGTGGAAAACCTATGATAGATTTAGGTAAGATGAAAGATCTAACCAGCTACTCCTTTACAAATATTTCTTAATGAAGCTCACATCTTGGAATATTAGAGGTCTAGGAAGTAAAAGGAAGCAAAGGAATCTTAACAATATAATGAAACAAGAAACTCGAGATATGATTTTCATCCAAGAAAATAAATGTTCAATTCAGAAAATAAGAGAAACACACAGCAAATGGCTGAAAATATATGAATTTCTAGAAGTCAAGGCAGGCAAAATAGTAGGAGGTATTCTCAAACATTATAACCCTCAAAAGTTTTGCATAGTGGAGGCATCTAGGAATTATTTATCACTGGTTATTTAGCCCGTGGGAGATAGGGAGACTCATTTAATAAGAAATGTTTATGGCCCTCAGAGACTTGATGACAAACTCAGACTACTCACTTCTCTAAAGGATCGAAGAGATACATATTTAGGAATACCATGGATTATGGGCGGGGACATTAACATGATCAAATCTATGCCAGAAAAAAAATTGTGGGACAAGAACACTAAGGAGAGACTCTATAGCATTTCAGAACTTTATAGACAACATGAACCTAGTTGACACAGTTACAAGTAATGGCCTCTTTACCTAGAACAACAAAAGAGGAGGGTCTGAAGTGGCCTCAAAGTTGGGTAGATTCTTTATCTTAGAGGGCCTCATGCTCACAAGCCTTGATATGACATCAAGAATTCTCCCCTTTGGTGGCTCAGACCATTGGCCCATTCAATTTGAGGCGGTCGACATTGGAACCCCAAAGAACATACCTTTTATGTTTGAAAACATTTGGTTCACCGATCCAAAATTTATTAGCAGCATTAAAAAATGGTGTAAAGAAGATCTCTAGATCTAGGGAATGAGGATGTTTCTATTACACAAAATATTGAAACACATCAAACTCAAGCTCAAAGACTAGAATAAAAATGAGTTTCGTAATATTTTTGAAGCGAAAAAAGTTGTTGACAGGAAAATGCAGGAAATCAATCAAACC
The DNA here is from genome assembly GCA_000404065.3 of Pinus taeda. NCBI lineage: Eukaryota > Viridiplantae > Streptophyta > Pinopsida > Pinales > Pinaceae > Pinus > Pinus taeda. The sequence continues at coordinate 7,035 of APFE030608099.1, read as the reverse complement.
CTTATCACAGATGGCTTTGATGGGGAAAGAAATGAACAAGCCAACAAACATCAACATGATTTGGAGGACTTATGCAAACAAGAGGAAATATTTTGCAGAGAAAAATCATGAGTACAATGGCTAAAAGAAGGGGAAAGAAACACAAGGTTTTTCCTGAAATATACAATGGAACATAGGTCTCACAATAGGGTCTCCATGATCAAGGACTCCAAAGGCCAATATCTCAATACCCATAAAGAAATAGAAGTTGTGTTGGTCAACATTTTCAAAGCATAGTAGAGCAACCTCTCTTAGATAGATCAAAAATTTACCAGAGACTTCACAAAGCACATCCCTATGCTAGTAACAAGAGAAGATAATTATAATCTTAACAGGTCAGTGAATGAAGAGGAGGTTAGTGAGGTCATCAAAGAAATGCAAAATGGAAAAGCACCAAGCCTGGATGTTTTCAATGTAGATTTCTTTAAAGCATTCTCAAGTATTGTCAAGTAAGATATTCTGAATGTGATGGAGGACTCCAGGAGAAATATAACTGTATTGAAGGCACTCAATACATCCTTCATCTCCTCGATTCCTAAACATGACAATGCTATGAAACAAGACAGATTTGACCTATAGCTTTATGCAATGTGGTGTATAAGATAATATCCAAAATTATTGCCAATAGACTCAAACCCTTTCTTCTTACTCTGGTTTCTGTGGAGCAGACAGGGTATGTGGAGGGCAAAAAAATTCTCAATAATATCATTCAAGTGCATGAGGTGGTTCACTCATTCATGAGTAAAATGAAGGCAAGAATGATTATGCAATTGGACCTAGAAAAGGTGTATGATAAGTTAAATTGGACCTACATAAAGAAGGTCTCGCTAGCTTTTGGATTTGACTACAACTCGGTAAAATGGGTAATGGCCCTGGTGACTTCTGCTAGTTTTTCAATTCTGGTAAATGGTTCTCCATCTAAGACCTTTAAACCTTCTAGAGGCCTCAGGCACGGAGATCCTCTATCCCACTTTCTGTTTATTCTTATGATGGAAGGACTAGGTCGAGCCATAAAGTCCACTAAAGAAGCAAGTAACGTGGAGGGTCTCAAACTATCTGGGAATGGAGAAGCTTTGACCCATCAACAATTTGTAGATGATACCATGCTATAGGACATTCTGATGGTCAAAGAAGCGCTAGCTTACAAAAAAATCCTTAGTGACTTTGCTATGGCGGCGGGCATAGAGGTGAGCCTCTCCAAATAAAAGATTTCTGTTTTCAATACTAACATTGATATTTAGTGAAATATCTCTAGAATTCTAGGCTTTCAAAGAGATATGGTACCTTCCGAATATTTGGTAGTACCGCTCACACAAAAACCTCTAAACAAGATTGTTTGGGACTTTGTGATTAATAAGCTGCAGGATAAGACTCAAATATGGACTAATAATCTTTGAGCTTGGTGGGCTGATTGGTGCTTACAGAAGCTGTCCTACAAACAATCCCCATCTTCATGTTTTTATCCCTTCTAACTCCAAAAAGAGTTTTGCAACAATGCAGAAATATGCAAAGAGATTTCCTTTGGGGTAAAGGGGAAGAAAAGAAGAAATGGGCCTTAGTAGTCTGGGAAAAGATTTATAAACCTAAAAAACATGGAGGTGTAGGATTGGATGATCCTGAAGTGTTAAATAAACTTTTGGGGGTAGAATTATGGTGGAGATGGATAAGAGATTCAGATTCTCCTTAGGCTCAAATTTGGAACCAGAAATATTCAAGAAATTGGAAAAACAAGGTCAACATAAGAACTTCTAGCATCATAAGAGGCTCTCACATCTGGAATAAAGCTTGGGAAAATAGAGACATAGTTCAAAGGAATAGCTTCTAGGATATTAGAGTGGGAGACCTAGCATGGTTTCTGGAGAACAAATGGCAACAAGAACCTAAGTTCTTAAGAGATACTGATAACTCAAAAAAGATACTGATAACTCAGGGTTATTCTGGGTAAATGATTTTGGGGATGAGACAAATAGCGAAGGAAAATGGAATACACGGATAATAACCACTTGAAAGAAAAGGATAATGCTCCAATGGCCATTCTGGATCAAAGAAAGAAACTGATATCAACTGATCCTAACTAACATAAATGGGGAAATAACAATGAAGACACCTTTAACCTTAAAGAGGCAAAATGGACAGCCCTTGAGCTTGATTCTACAAAATTGGATTGGGTTTGGAAGAATCTCTGGAGGAAACAAGGATGGATGAAAACCAAACTGTTCATGTGGTTGGTACATCATAACAAAATTCTGACATGGGAGAATATCCAGAAAAGTGGCGTTTTGGGCCCATCCAGATGCCAGCTATGCGAATCACAATAGGAAACAATGGAGCACCTTCTCAACACTTGCACTTTTACCTCCATGTTGTGGGATGGTTTTGCCTTAATATTTAGACAAATAGACAACGACAGAGGAAGCATTACCAATACCCTAAGCAACTGGAGGAGGAACTTCTCTGATTATGAAATGATAAACAAAGCTTGGGATTTAACTCCAAGATTCCTAATATGGGATGTCTGGAAACAACACAACAATAGAATTTTCAAAAATAAAAAATGTTTCTCCCAGACCATCATGGAACAACTTTTAAGACAGTGCAAGGAGATGGTTGGAACATTAATGCAAACACCCCCTACAAATCTCCCTTCAAATGTTGATGTGGAGATACTTCGTTAGTTGCGTATGTAGGGGCTTATTCCTCATGGCAAGAATAGGTTGGTAAAACAAATAGTCACTAATAAATATTTCTGGCATCCTCCCCCTCAGGGATTTATGAAATGTAACATAGATGATGCCTCAAAAGGAAATATGGGTATGGCTAGTTATGGTGGTGTAATAAGGGATGAAAAGGGCTACATACAATACATTTTTCATTTCAATCTGGGAAGATCCACAAACAATATGGCAGAGCTAATGGCACTAGAGTAATGTTTTGAAATCCTGAAGAATGAGATTCTTCAGAATATCATAATTGAAGCAAATTCTGATCTGATCATCAATTCTGTTAGGAGAATTTGTTGTGGTTCGGCTCTAGAAAAGATCTCGAGACACTGGAAGCTTCTTTAGGTCTATCAAAGAATCCATCTTTACCTTCAAAACATGAGAACCTTAAGCTTCACACATGCGCGCAGGATGACCAATAAATTGGCAGACATACTTGCCAACAAAGGTGCTCTCTACACTAAATACGGTAATAAGTACACATGGCAAGAGGTTCCACTGGGTCGATTGAGGGATGGCTATCTGAACCAGGCAAATGAGGACCGAGAGATACATCAGTATAGAGATTTTTAGCAGCAACAAAGGTTGGGTTTGTAGATACACTATCAACATGAAGGGGTTTTCTAGAGGTAATTTTTAAAATGGTACGTAGGCCTTTGTTAGCTCTATTAGGCTAGAACAGCTTAGGCACAGAGTTCTTGGGTGGGAGATGATATGCAGATTGAGGAACTTTTCTAAACTTTCACCTAACACACATCAACTTAGTTTTACTTAGTGGGAAGAGGGGGTGAAGAGTCTTCAGTTAGAAGGAATAATAGTGGGCAATGGATACAGTGAACTAGTGGGGTTGGTCTATAGGTTTTCGAATGCTTGGATGGCGAGAATCACTCCTGCTTTTCTTCAAATAGAGATTCCTCTAATCCATTGGATCAAATGGTTGAGAATCAAGGGTGGATATTCGAATTGCAGATTGATGAGTTTAGGTCAGAGTCTCTGCTTCATCAATGGACTCAAAAATTTCCACATAATTACCTTTAGTTTCAATACCGCCCTCAATGTGTTTTTTGGCTTATCAAAATCTCTCAACTCCGAAAAGTGGTTTCAAAGATTTGATCTCGATGCCAGTCAACATGCAACACGTGGCTCTAGTAGGAAACAGAATACTGCCCTCATCGGGTGGGTATTATCCAGGCATCTTTTCCATTTCGTATGTTTATCAATCGTTGGATCTTACGAGGTGGATCAATGACACAAGATCATTTTGCATGTTGGTGGGTCCAGGTCAAAGTTATGCCTTATTGTTATCATCTGTGCTTGTTTAGCTTCGTGTTGGGTAGCAATGAACTTCGGGTGGGCCACATACACAATGTTTATGCCCCTTTTCGAACCTAAAATCTAAGTAGTTTGGTTTTCAATTCCTTTATGGGTCCGGTTTTAGTTCCAACTTGTATGCCTTTTTTCGCTCCATTGTTACGGATCAAATTGCATCCGTATTTTGTAGGACGTAGGGGTGGGAACCCATGGCACAATTGGTTAGCCCTTGGTTTCAGAGCCCATACCCTAGGAGGGATAGTTAATTCTATGTACCCTCATTCCTTAGGGTTTGTTGTAATTTATGTAATTAACCCTTTTTGTTTAATATGAATAGAAGGCATGACTCTTGCTTCAGGAAAAACAAAATAGAATATTGTACAATATACTTTTTGGGATTCTTACACACACACACACACACACACACACACACATATATATATCTTATTTTATTAATTGAATAATAGAAGAAAATTTATAATAATGTTGGATAATCACATTATGAATACAAGATCATATAATATATGTCAACGGTTCAAATCCCAACAAGGATCATCATCAAGACTAATCTAAATGATGATATAAGAAGAGCTATGTTATAGGATAAATAGTTTAAAGAAATAGTTTTAAAGGTCGACTGATAACTTTTAATTTATATTTTACTTATATTTTATATTCTAATTATCATACTCATTAATAAATTTTTCCCTATTTATTTTTAAATTCTATCTTTAACAGATTTTATATTAGTTCAATAATTAATTAATTGGAGGTTTTTTTTAAATGGATTTAATATTAGCTGATTTGATTAATTAGTTCCTTAATTCTTTAAAAACTAATTTTATTCTAAAAATCATTATCATTAACATAAATAAATTATTATTATTATTAATTTTAATATTTTAATAATTGATACTAGTTAATTAATTGAATATAGTTTTTAAAATCTTTTAAATCTTTATTTTTATTATTTTTATGATAATTATTATTGAATTTTTATAATAATAATTATCATAAAAAATTATAAAAAATAAAATTAAAAAATAAATTTATGATATATGGTTATTTACTAATTTGTAAAAAGAATTACTTCATAAAAAATAAAAAAAAATTAAACTATTTCATTATTAACTAGTATCATTATAAAATATAGAATTAATAATATAATAATTATTTATGTTAATGATAATGAATTTTAGAATAATTAGTTTTTAAAGAATTAAAGAATTAATGAATCAAATCAGCTAATATTAAATCCATTAAAAAAATCTTCCAATTAATTAGTTATTCAACTAATATAAAATCCGTTAAAATAAACTTAAAAATAAATAAGAAGCAATTTATTAATGAGTATGATAATTAAAATATAAAATATAAATTAGAAGTTATCACCTCACCTTTAAAACTATTTTTTTAAACTCTTTATCCTATCACATAGCTCTTTTTATTTAGATTGGTCTGATGATGGATTCCTGTTGGGATTTGAAACGTTGACAAATATGGTTTCTATTGTGGATACTCATAGACAAAACTCAAAAGAAATGAACCACACTGTATGCCTAGAATCCATAATTATATAATATAGTTGACATTCATTATATAAAATAAATAGTTTTATTAAAATAAATTATATAATTAAAAAAAATATTTTTTAATTTATATAGTTTATTAATCGACAATTATAACTCTAACTCTAATCGAAGAATAAATCATTTTAATTAATAGGTCTGGATATTGTATTTTTAATGTTTGACCTTAGTTTATATATATATATTATATATATATTATATATATATAATATATATATATATAATGATGATGATGGTGGTGGTGGTTATCCTCCACTAAGACCAAACTTTGGTTTATCGTACCTAAAGAAATGAATTATTTAGTTTTGATTTAAGATTTCATTTCTATGCTCAAAAATCTTGGATCGAAGCTTCTCGAGCTCACAGTAAGTTTGACATCATAAAAGGCTAGCAAGGTTAGTATTGTAACAAAGATTTTCGTAGTGAGATCTAATGTGGTTGTATGCGGGGCACTAAGGGGAAGTGATTTTCATCCTCTATGTTCGTATTCTCATAGAGATGGCAAAACATTTCCATCCATGGTGTTTTAGGAACTACTCAACATTTCCATCCATGGTGTTTTAGGAACTACTCAACGATGGGTTTCACTATGGGGCTCATGAGAGTTCTTTCTAATCTTGGCTATATGTGTCTTTATACAAATGGATTAAGTGGTTTTGGCTGGAATGTAAAGCTAGCTTAAGAAGTCTATGGTCTCCTATGTAAAAAAGGGTCTTTACTCTTTTTTATTTTTTTTGCTTCCCTTTTTGTTTGGAGTTTTAATTTGATTTTTTTATTCTTGTTAGTTATATTTTTGGATTATTTGCAATTAATAGAAATTTTTTAATAATATTTGATTTTAATGAGTTAATTTAAATATTTTTGTTCAAAACTAGTAGTTTAATATATCAGTTACTTAATAACTATGGTTTTTCACTGTTGTTACTTATATTTTTCAATTATTTCCTATTAGTAGAATTTTTAATAATATTTCATTTTAATAAATTAATTTAAATATTAATTTTCAAAAACTAATCATCTAATATAGCCATTACTTAATAATATTTATTTTTAACAAATTAATAAATTAATATCATAATTCAAATATTATTTTTAAAAATAGTCCGTTACATGAAATTATGGTCTCTACATTCCTTTAAGCCTTTTGGGTGGTTTTCTTCTTCATCTCGTCCTCAAAATGAGCAAAATTTCTCTTATGTGATTTCTACAAAAATACTTTTCTTAATTCATTATAAATCACAGAAGGCTTAATTCAAAAATAAAATTCCAATATAAAAAAATGAATTTTATTGTTTTTATTACACTTTTACTTTTTATTAACACTACAAAATATTGCTTTTAATTATATACTACTTTTAATATTTTATTATTAATTA
>APFE030608098.1:1855-23787 GCA_000404065.3 Pinus taeda | reverse complement strand
ATATTCATTCTATACTATAACCAGGGTCCCCAAGCCAGCGAGATCAGGATCCACACAAACTGTATACTGGAAAATACTACAAATCCTAGCAGGGAAGACCATAATACAGTAGCAAAAATTTGCATTACAGCAAAGTCAACACAGACAGCACTAACCCAGCAATAGTATCAAGTTTCAACACAATTATTATCAATATCTATCTTACTGATCAAAATTCCTGTTAAGGGTACTTCAGAAAATTCCAATCCTCTCTTATCCATCGAAAGTTTTATAGTGTCAAATATCACTATCACTAGACCTGAATCACATTATTGTAGAAATTTAATAAACTAATAAAACACTCATAAAATAAATAGCAGAAATATACCCAAACCAGACATAGCGGAAAAGGCATGAGAGACTTTCCTGTAGTCTCTCATTCTCATGAATTTCTCTATATTTTAAATAATGTTTATGATACATATAAATACATGAGCAAGTTGTTTCAAGATAGTGCGTCTATCTTCAACAAACTTGGTTGAGATACATTCTCAACAAAACACTAATCTAGGAGAACTAATTGGAGAGAATCTCTCATCCTAACTAAACTCCCTAGTTTGAGGAACTAAAACTAATTCTCAAGATTTGATTTATTTAATTATGATTTTGGATTTATAATTGTTTTATTATGAGAGTGAGGCTAACATTCCCCCCCTCAATGATAAAATCCAAAATAAGAACAAGGAATCCTCTTCCAAGTTCTCAAGTTGATGATCCTCTAAAAAACACTACCTAAAAAACCGCAAAAGCTGGATGCTGAAGAAACTGCAATATGAAGAGACCAAGAGTCAGCGACATCTCTGATTCATCTTTGAATGTCGCTTGACAACTCCATCACGTGCCAAGTTGCAAAAGGATCCAACTGTCCTTTGCTTGATTGCTTGAAATCAGCATCCTATGTCCACTAAAAAAGTTTGATGAACGCCCACTAGCATATTTGTTTGTCCACTGACAAAAGTTGATGAACGCCCATTGGCGAATCTGCTGATGATGATCACCCACTGGCTGATGACGTTGAAAAACAACTCAGTGTTGCTTTTGTTGTGTTTGAAAATTACTCACTGCAAACTTTGCTATCGATCGCCCACTAGCAAATTCATTGATGCTCACTCGCTGATGAAAATGCCCACTGGCTGCTTCACTGATGTTGTCGAGACTTTCAGTAACCACTGTCAATTTCATTGACATTTTCCCCCCTTTGTCAGCTGAAAGGAGAGACAATCTTCTTCAAATTATTTCTGAACTCCCCCCTTCAGGTGTAGGACTGTTTCACTAATGTACTCCCTTGTTCAACTGCACGAGAGTACCATCTTCATTTTTACTGTTCGCTGCAATATGTGTGAGTGAATTCGATTGTAAAACTTATACAATCTTCTAACCGTGGATGACTGATGCAGGAGCATTCAACCCAAGGAAAATCATTGTAATTAAGTAGACATAGGATTTAGGAGTCGAACCAGGATTTGTTCAACAGAACTTTCTAGCATAAATGTAAGCCTACAGGCAGAGCTCAAAGGAGGCCACTGATATTGAAGAACAGGCATGTGCGAGACACAGAGTCTCAGATATGTAATTCGTTGTTTGTATTTATATATATAGATGTTTATTCCTAACTGTGTCAGCGTGTTGAAGAGTATTTTATGAATGAACTACTTGGGAATTCATAGGCTCTGTAACAAGTTGCAGACAGAATTCTAAAGGACACAGAGGAACAAAATGATTCAAAGGAATCATGAATGGATCCTTGAATCCAGTTGAGGAAATAGAGTGAAGCTCTGGGGTGAAATAGCGAAATAAGATTTCGCAGAAGAGTAAAACTCAGAGGTAGCTGAGCAGCGGAAATAGAAGGCAGAGTTCTGAAGAACTACACAAAACAAAAGAGCGATTTGGAGGACCATAATGGGTCATTGAATCCATTAGAAGGATTAAAAACAAGCTCAGGAGGAATCGCGCAGTAAAACAGCAGAAAGGTCGAAACCTTTGAAGAAGAGCAAAACCACAGAAGAACTGACAACTTAGCATAAAAACTAAGTAAAAAAGAGGAACGAAGGAGTAAAGTGTTAGTGCTCAGCAGCCGTTGGATTTGAAAGATCAACGGTCTAGATGATGTTGCTGAGGAGCGCGAAATATCGCATCGGCGGAGCTTATTACATAGTTTAAGTCTCGCAAGTGAAAACCCCAACTTACACTAAGAATTGGCGTAAAACATAGTCGAATTTGAAATCTGGACTTGAAATCCTATAAAGAGTGGCCTATATCCATATCGGGTCGGTAAGGATATTGGATTGGTGCATTGAAGTGGAAGGGGTCTCGCCTAGAGGTTGAGCGAAATGCGATCGTGCGAGTTAATCACAACCGTCGGATCACGAACCAGATCAACGGTCACGATTTGCTTGATAATTCGCAATCAAAGGAGTTAAGGGCTAGGGGTTTTTGGAATGTTGATGTGCCACTAGTGATAAAGCGTTGATCGGCGATCGGAGATTTCGGAGATCGGAGCTGCAAAAAGGGTCGGAGCAAAGAGTGGACCCGATGGATATATAGATTCGAGTGAATTGTTTTTTAAGTCCAAACAAAGGGTTCGGGCTAGGTTTTCCTTTATATTCGTGAAAGCGTTGTGACGAGCCTTTTAAGGCTAGAACATATGTTAACTATTCCGATAGTCGCATATCGGAGTCGGAGAAGTGGTGAGGCATACATGTATGTATGACCCGCGGAAGAGCGATAGCGATTGCGATAGAGGTAGCCTCGGGAAAGGGTATGTTTTCGTAGTTTTCCTTTGTAAAAAGTGTATAAAGAAAAAGAGTGCCGATAGAGTATTTCATGCGATAAAACATATGTAACCAATGTGTTAAAGGGGAAGGTTAAATATATGAGGGCATTAAAGAGATAATGAAGGTTATGAAGGTTTAAAGGTCCCGATAGGAAGGATTAATCAAAGACTTTAATCAAAGTCTTATAAGAAGGCTCGATGGTTGATAAAGTCCCAATAGGAGGGTTTAAGCGGGGTGATTGAGTTCCGATATAAAGGAACTGATAAAGTGGCCTTAACCATTTATGGTAGAAGATATGGCTCCTTTGTGAGTTAAAATACCTGGGACTAAGATGCTTATATATTGTATATGCATACTATGGGTGAAAGTTGGGTAACCCTGGCATCATTAGTGGTATCAGAGCAGAATTGTAATCAGAGCGGGGAAGATTCCCTATGAAAAGAGAAGGTTGCACACAGAAGAAGGTAATGTGCATAACTTAATGGATGAATGATAGAGACTACAGCAGAAGACTGTAAAGATAACTTTTGAAGTTCTTGGGGGACTGTAGTAATTCTAGCAGAGGCTTGGAATAGACAAGAATAGAGGATTCCTTAAAGAAAAGTGAAGAGCAAGATTGCTTAGTACAAGTTCTGAAGGAAAGAGGACTTGGTGACAAAACAAAGGACAATCCACTCAAGGTGCAGAAGAATGGGAGAACAAGATCATACATAGATCTTGGAGGTAAGATAGTGTATTTTGTTGCGAATTGAAAATAAAGATTTTAGTTGCAGATGAAGCATCTCAACAAAGGACAGCAAGAGAAGTTGTGAGAGGAGAACCATATGTGTTCTTGAGGCAGAATAAGGAAAACACTCTAAAGGAGAAGTGGCGGTGAACTAGAAGGATCCAACAAGAGATTGGACAGAGAGGACAGCTGAAGTGTTCTCAAGAGAGAGTAAAAGATTGCAGAAGCCTAGAAGGAGCAAAGGTGTTGCTCAAGAGAAGGTTCCGAACAGAGGACCCGTGCTTACCAAAAGACTGAGTGAGGAGAGCTTAGTGAGGTAAGATTGCAGCGAGGAGGGCTAGCTGTTGCAAAGGCTTGTTGCGGATGAGTGAAGAGCTCATGAAGAAAGAGGAGATAAAAATGACTATTGATAGTCATAGCAGAGGTTCAGAGAGAAGCCACAATAGAGGATATGAGAAGAAGAATTCCAAAGCACATGGCAAGACACTGAGTCAAGAGGAAATTGACAAAGAGTTGGCTGAGATAAGAAAAGAACTTGATGTGTTAACAATGCAGTTAGAAGAAAACCAGAGACAAGGTTGGGTATTAAGGAAGAAGCCAGTGGAATGGCATGAGATGCAAAGAAGGCTACAGCAAAAGCAAGTGGTTGAGGGAAAAAACTCAAAGAAGTTGAGTTGGAAATGGAAGAGTCCATTTGTGAACTAGAACGGGGAGAAACTCTAGGAGAAAGTGAAGACTACACTGAAAATAAAGAATGGAGATCAAGTGAAGATCTCATGGACTATTGGGATAGTTCAAACCAGCATGAGGAGATGCTGACTGAGGATGAAGAGATGATGTATAAGGCCATCAAGCCTTATGTTTTTGAAAATAATAGTTTTAGTGTGCTTGTAGGATGCATAAGAGAGGATAGACAGTCTTGTGAAGCTGTCAAAAACATAGAAGAGTATCTTACAGAAGATGAATACTCTGAAGTGAAGTTCAATAGAGCTCTTGAACCGAAGTATGAGGAGCAATGTGTTTTGGAGAATGAAAGGTACTCTAGAGCAGAGTATGATGAAGTTGACCTCTCAAATGAGGAAAGTATTGAGTTGTTACAGCAGAAAGAACTCATTGACAAATTAATAGTTGGAGCTCTTACAAGACAAGAACCATTCCTTGTGAAGGAAGGAGATGAAGTTGAGCCTGAGGAGCTGAATCACGTAAAAGATTCAAAGATGAAAGGAAATGTGATGACTGAAGAGTCGAGTAAGACCGACAGGTCTTATGATTTTAAAATTAATGATTTGTGGATGATTGCAAGTACATCACAAGAGGATGAACAAACTTTAGAGTTTGTCAGAGAGAAGGAGCAAAATCTGAAATTTGTTCAGATCAAGACTAAGATGGCAAGATCTCAAAACCAGAAGGAGACAGAAGAGTCACCTGGGAGCAGGGAGCAAAATGTTAGAGTTGTGATAGAGGAGGAAGATGGCAGTCTTATTCCAATGAAGACTGAAGAAATGTTGTCTCAAAGAAATGATACAATGAATGTCATTAGGGAAGGACAAAGATTGTTCGAAGATGATGAGACAAGGATAACGCTAGGAAAAGAGTTACAGAGGGACAGCAAAGACAAAATGTACTAAAGAAGAAGGACATCTACTAGAAGATGTTAAGGAAGAAGAAGTCTATGCAAAGGACTTAGCAAAGGGAAAAAGGAAATCTAATTATTTCTCAATAACAAAGGAAGGTATGGAAAGTTGTGTGAAATTTCCAAATTCTACTCCAATTGAAATTATTGAGTTATATAGAAAATTAGACTTTCAAAGAAGGGAGTTGGAAAAGCAGAGGATATATACTCAAGATAGATTGCTGGGAAAAGACAAAGGAATTGTCATGAATGACAATCATAAGAAAAAGAAAATGGTAAGGAAAATTCAACAAATTACACTGCAAAAGAAGGAGTTCACTACAGTGGACAAGAGCAGGAAGACATCATTAGGACAGATGATGTGGAAGAGAGACTAGTTGACAGTCTCATGAGTTCTTTTGAGAATTCAAATCAGCAGACTGATGTGCTGATAGAGGAGAAAGAAACAGAGCAGCAAACTGAAATGTTGCCAAAGGAAGATAAGGCACAAAAGCCTTATTTTTTTTAATTTTAACTAGTGTTTTGTGAGTGCAGGTTTAGTTGCAGATGCTAGAGGAAATTTGGCATAAATGAGCAGCCAAATAAAGATGAAAGAAGATTCTATGGAAAAATTTAATCCATGGAACAGAGATGCTTAATTGCTGGAGAGAATACTGGAAAGTCATGATTCAGTGCAAGAGGGTAAGGATGATAGGCAGGCAGCAAGCAAAGCAAAAGTTGGAGCAAGTAAAGTAGAAATCAAAGTAAGCGAAGCAATTGGAACAAGAGCAAAAGAAGAAGAAAAAGTAGACCAGCAGCTACAAAGTGGAAGTAACCAGCAGCAGTTTGAAGAATTGGTGGACTGCAGCAACAACCTGAAACAAAAAAGTAAGAGGCAGAATATGGACCAGCCCAAGATGTGCTGGAAAAACAAATTGAAGAATTGTGGCAACTGATGATGAAGCAGTCCAAGTGGAGGAAAATGGTAGCAGCAGGAAGCATGATCAATTAGAGTATGAACCTGATTGACAAAGAGAGAAAGATAAAGCAAAAGACAGCAGACATGCCGCAGCAACAAAGGTACAAGGCATTTGGGCAATTACAAAACAAACTATGGGATCCAGGAAGACAAAAAACAGAAGACACATGATCAGGAGATCATGAAAATTTCTACCTTGGGAGTCTGATGCAGGAGCATTCAACCCAAGGAAAATCATTGTAATTAAGTAGACATGGGGATCATATGTTTTAAGCAAGTTGGATTCCTCAGTGGTGCATTAATGTAATAATTAGGCTTTTAAGTGTTTAGAATAGGAATTAATTAGATAATGAGAAGAAGTTGTAAATGCTCTCAAATAAATGAGAACATGAGTGGTGAATAAATGACAAGAGTTAGAAGTCAATCAGGACTTTTAAAACAGTTTAATGATTCGAGGGACGAGAGAGAGCTTTTAGGAATTAATTAAAGTAGAAGTGGACAAAGGATTTAGGAGTCAGTTCAGAGAATTTAGGAGCCAAACCAGGATTAGTTCAACAGAACTTTCTGGCATAAATGTAAGCCTACGGGCAGAGCTCAAAAGAGGCCACTAATATTGAAGAACAGGCCTGTGCGAGACACAAAGTCTCGGATATGTAATTCACTGTTTATATTTATATATATAGATGTTTATTCCTGACTGCCTCAGTGCGTTGAAGAGTATTTCACGAATGAACTACTTGGGAATTCGTAGGCTCTGTAGCAAGTTGCCGACAGAATTCTGAAGGATGCAGAGAAACAAAATGATTCAGAAGAATCATGAATGGATCCTTGAATCCAATTGAGGAAACAGAGTGAAGCTCCAGGGTGAAATAGCGAAATAAGATTTCGCAGAAGAGTAAAGCTCAGAGGTAGTTGAGCAGCGGAAACAGAAGGCAGAGTTCTGAAGAACTACACATAAGAGAAGAGTGACTCGGAGGACCATAATGGGTCGTTGAATCCATTAGAGGGATTAAAACCACGCTCAGGAGGAATCGCGCAGTAAAACAACAAAAAGGCTGAAACCTTTGAAGAAGAGCAAAACCACAGAAGAACTGAAGACTTAGCGTAAAAACTAAGTAAAAAAGAGGAACGAAGGAGTAAAGTGTCGGTGCTCAGCAGCCGTTGGATTTGGAAGATCAACGGTCTAGATGATGTTGCTAAGGATGATCCAAAATGGATCTTGAATAGACTTCTAAGTCTAAGAATTCCTCACTAATCTGAAAATGGGGCTCTTAGGCTTCTTGTCTAACTTACAAGAACCTCTCCCACTTCCAAAGCTTGAATTATTCCCAAGTCTTATTAATTAACCAATGCGGAATTAATAAGTGCCTGATAATATGGGTGTATGCTTGCATTTATTTTAGATGATGTTGCTGAGAATTATCCAAAACGGATCTTGGATAGACTTCTAAGTCTAAGTGTCCCTCACTAATCTGAAAATGGGGCTCTTAGGCTTCTTGTCTAACTTACAAGAACCTCTCCCACTTCCAAAGCTTGAATTATTCCCAAGTCTTATTGATTAACCAATGCAGATTTAATAAGTCCCTGATAATATGGGTGTATGCTTGTATTTAATTTTGACTGTTAAGTGTTGTAATCATTGTTGCTTATGTTGATATCTTAAATACAAAAAACAGTAAATAATGCAGTAAGTAAAACACAAATAACAGCAAGTTAATTAAGAGTTCACCCACAACCCTTGGGCTACATCTTCGTGAGCTCTAGTTAATTCAACTAGGCTCTCTGGGATTATGTCAGCAGTTATTTTACAAGTCTTTGACTCAACTCCATCATTTTACACAAAACACGATGGGCTTACTTTACCATCTCATCCCTGGCTCTTGAAGCTCTGGCTCTTGGCTCTAGCTCTTGGCTCTTGGTTTCGGCTCTTGGCTCTGACTCTGGCTCTTTGGCTCTTGGTTCTGGCTCTTGGCTCTGGCTCTGGCTCTTTGGCTCTAACTCTAGCTCTCTGGCTCTTCAACTTTGGCTTCTTTTTGCTCTCTGGCTGTTTACAACTCTCTGGGTTTTTCACTTGAACTCCAAGTGACTCCCTTGGTTGTGTACGCTTCAGCTTTTGCTTTCTGCGCTGCTTGTTTGGCTTCTGCGCTGCCTCTTTGGCTTCTGCTTCAGCAGGAAAAACCCAATAGCAACCTTCAACAACCCAGCAATCATCAACAATTCAACCAGCCCCCCTATGATTTAGCTCTCAGTGTTTCTTCAAGGCATTTTTGGCTTTTCGGCTTCCTCAGTCATTCCTCAGTCAACCGTGATCATGAGGAATCATTCCTCTTCCCAGCTCTGCCTCTTCGCGCTTCAAAACGCATTCCTATTGCAAATATGCCCACCTATAGCGTGGCACAGGGAAAGATGGCTGTTTTACCATGGAAAATGAACCGGCGGCCTCCTTTCAAGCGAAAATCCACAAAATACTGCTTTTCAGGGTTAAAATGGAAATACAAAGGAAAAGCACTATCAGGCGCGAAATCCGGACGTGAAAGTCCATGGAATCGCCCCTAAAATCCCGATAGGGTCCACCTTCCATCGCATATCGCAATCATTTCGGCGGCATGGCCAATGGCCAAAAATCCATTAAACGGGAAATACAAAGGAAAATCTGAATTCCCGGATTTGAAAATATATGAAATCAGGCTTTTAAACCCAATTGAGTCTGGTCCCGATCATAGTCGCAAGTCGCACAGTCCGGGGTCCTTCCCTTTCGAGATTGCCAACAGTCGCACTATCGCATCGGCCCGGGGCTTTTGCCTTATGGGTGCATATGCCTGCCTTCGACCCGATCCGTCGATCCGATCATCAGAGATCGTTGATCGAGGGTCCCTTTCGCCCAACCGTAAGTCCTCCTCTTTGCCTTATGCGATGCGATTTCCCCAAATAGCCTTTTAGGCCATTTTTAATGGAATTTTCCCCTTTTCCAAAGGATAAAGGGAAACTTCTTCCTGCGATTGCTTCTTCATCTGAAATTCGTTTTTGCCCATTCAAGTTGCGTTGGATTTAGAATGAGGAGATCCCTGCAATGAGGCTATTTCTAAGAGCAACCTGCGACTTTCATTTTCCTCTTATTTACAAAGGATTTGTGCCATTGGAACCTTTTACCTCTTATATGAAGTCTTTTAAAACTTAAACTTAGAGGTTTATCCAAGATCCATTTTTGGATCACTCACAGAGGAAAATGAAAGTCCAAGGATGCTCCTGGAAATAAGTCCCATTGCATAGATCTCTTCATTCTGAATCTACTGCAACTTGTGGGCTAAAATGGACTTCGGATGCAGAAGTTATCGCAAAAAAAAGTTTGCCTTTGTTCCTTTGAAAAGGAGTCAAATTCTTTGAAAATTGGGTTTAAGGCCTTAATAAAGGAAATCACATTGGAGAAAGGCTAAGGGCGGACTTAAGGCAGGCGGAAGAGACCCCCAATCACCGATCTCCAACATATCGGGTTGGAGGCAGGCATGCAGGCGATGTCAGGACCCCAGGCGGAGCCAATTGCGATATGCGATGAATCGGTGTCGGCAATCAGCATAGTCAATGGACAAAACCCCCGAGCCGTAGCACTGCGATATGCCGATATGCGATAGCGCCGATAGCGATACACCGATATCATCGGTCGACGATCGATGAACCCCCAATACCAGGGCCAATGCACAAGCGACTCGCGACCTGCCGATAAAGCAACTTGCCGATGTTGCGATGAGCGATAATGCAATTGCATCTAGACCGTTGGATCGCAAGGCTGATCGAATGGTGGAGATTTAACGGGGAATATCGCATCGCTATTTGCGTTAAGACCATCGACAAGGGTTCCTGCCTATTGCGATTGTGATATGCGATCAAAGAAGGACCCGATAAGTTTATAGGCGCGATTTCACAAAATTTGAAATCCGGGTTATGCGGATTTCTTTGTATTTTTATGTATTTGGGTTTCTCTACCTCACGCAGTACGATTGCGATTTGCGATGACAGGACGGACCCGACGGGTTTATAGATGTGATTGTATGTATTTTGAAGTCCGGCTGAACAACTCATGATGTGTTTTTTGCGTGTTTGCCTATGTATTACCGTTATATGGCTATTTTTGGATTTTATGCAGAGGGAGGCCAAACGACTGGGTTTCCTGTGCCTGACAGTTCATTTTCATTTCTGAACTGATTATTGACATGAAACAGTCGATTCCACGCTTCAGAGGAACTATAATTGTTGTGTATTAAATACACAGAACATAATTGACAAGGGATTTTTATTCACTTGGAGGTCGAGTGAAACACAAATGAGCGCAGAGGCCGAGAAAAACACAGAAAGCACAGAGAGCAATGGATTCTCAAAGGTCAAGACAGAGGAAGGCGCAGAGGAAGCTCCAGAAGCTCAGAGAGGCTTGGACGCTGAGAATTTGCCAGGAGGGAAGTCCACAGTGTGAAGTGAATGCGTGGGCAAAGTTGGAGTGTGGAGGAACCCATTGGGAAGCTCGGTGTGCCAGAGCGCTTGATAGGAGATAGCCACCAGAGGTTGGAAAGGCAAAGCCAGAGCACTTAATAGAGCGAAGCCACCAAAGGTTGGAGGCAGCACATAAAAGCTTCAGTGAAGTATCAGACAGCAAAGAGACCGAATGATCGAGCTGTTGCTGGTGTTGTTTGAGTTGAAGACAGAAGGAGGAGTCCAGAGACAGTAAACAATTATGAGGGAGTCAGAGAAGCCAGAAGCTCAAAGGAGCTCGGAGCATTGACTGAAAGAATTAGTCCAGAAAAGCCTAGATCTGTTTGCAGCTAAAGGACAGCCAGGAATAAGATGGTATTCTGAGCCCATTGGTTCATTTGTAAACCATATGGAGTTGCGTCAAGGACTATTCAGCCATAATCCCAAAAAGCCTAATCGAGCTGATTAGAGCTCAAGAAGACGTAACCAAAGATATCAGGGTGAACTCCATATTACATTGTTGTCTTATGTGTTTGCTTCTTTGTTGCTTTATTTACTGTTATATGTGTTTTACATCAGCATAAGCAAATGTACATAAGCACTTGAACAGTTAAAAAACAAACACAAGCATACACCTATTTTCAAGCACATTTTTAATTCTGCATTAATTAATCATTTGGGTCTTGGGAATATTTAAGCTTTGGAAGTGGGACAGGTTCTTGCAAATTCACAAGAAGCCTTTAGTGCCCCATTTTCAGATCAGGTGGTATCAGAGCTTAAGATTGATTAACCCCATCTTCATGAAGGTGATACCAAAGCTGGTTATACCAGAACAAGTGGTATCAGCTCAGAATGCTTGATTGACAGAGCAAAGATTGCTTGTTTGAAAGGTGTTTGGGCAATCAAGGATTGATTGTATGCTTGTTTGCAGACTGACTATTGTTTGAGTTTGCAGAGGTGAGGGGAAAGCTATTGATAGCTTAGCCCAGGAAGGACAAGAAGGAAGAAGGGCTAAAGGCATTCTTCTATCCCAAAGAACCTTAAAGCAATCCTTGAAGCATAAGAGGTTTGTGGCAAAAGTTTGCTTGAATAAGCTCTTTATTAATCATGTTTGAAGTTCTTTTGTTCATTGGCATAATGACAACTTCTACAAGTGAGTCCTCAAATTCTTCTTTCTTCACAAGCTTATTTGATGAAAGAAATGAAGCAAGAATTGTTCATCATGATGGAAATGGTGAGAGAAATGTATGAGGATGGAAGGAAGAGCAGCATACTTAGAGAACAGTTGAATTTCGTGGAGGGAGAGAAGTCGTTGCTTTCTGACAAATTGCAGGAAATGGAGAGGTAACTTCATATTGCAAATATGAACCTGAAAAGGATGCATGAGTTGGAGTCACAACTCTTTGTGGCCAAAGAAGCCTTGGTCAAGTATCATCTTGATGAAGAGGTAAACCATTACAGTTTGTCTTCAAATTCTTATAAGAATGCTTATATTGGTTATTTTGAAAAGCATACCAAAAGGATAGGTTCCAAGCTAATGTCCAAGATGGGCTATGAAGGAAAAGGCTTGGGCAAACATGCACAAGGTATTGTAGAGCCAAAAATGGCTGAGGAAAGGCCTAAGTATTTGGGTCTTGGCTATGGACAGCCTTATGGAGAGAGTTCCAAAGCTGCCATGAAGGCCATTGAAACAGTTCCAAGGAGGAGTTTCATTTCAGGTCTTCTACCTCAAGAGTGCAAAGATTGTATTCAGAAGGAATGCAATTGCTTGAAACATCATTTGCAGGATGCAAGTGTTCAGAAGCATACACTTGAACCAGAGAGTTGTAGAAACTCTGACAACCTTGAAGAGATCCATGGTGTTCCAAAGGGAGCCACTCCTTCATTCGATTCACCTCCTCTTGAAGGCAACAAAGGTGAAAAAGAAAGGTATAAATCTGGTTCTAAACGCATTCCTTTTGATTGTGTTCAGCATGGTATATTTCCACATAAGTATGGGAAAAGAATTGCTTGTTCCTTTTGTGGTTTGGATAACCATAATGTTTCTAGATGTTGGAAGAGAATGGCCACATACAGGAAACTTTTGAAGGAAAAGAAGCAAGCAACCAAAGGTCCATTGGACAGGGCAAATCATGTTGTCAAGAGGATGCACATGTGTTGCACTTACTGCCATAAGCAAGGGCATCTTGCGGAAAGATGTTGGACTTTGAATCTAGCTATGCTTCCACAAAAGCTAAAGAAGAAGGTGGAAAGGGAAGATGGTAGAAATGGAAAGAAAGATTCCATGAATGATGTGTTTCAGGATGATTCACATGTTGATGTTGATGTGCAAACAAAGGAAAGACCTTTGAAATGGGTTGGTAAGAAATGGTTAGAGTTCTTAGCCAAATAAAGATTGCATGTCTATTGATGCATCTGTTTGCATTTCTTTGTTGATGGAATGCAAGTTCTAGGTTTTTACCAAGATGGTGAATGGAAAAATTGAATAGGAAACTCACTTTGTTGTTGCAACATTATATTTCATTTCAGCTTCAAAAGTACAGCATGCTTAAGCGAAAGTTGAAGAATGAAATGCATGCATAAGCTTGATGTGCACGAACACAGGGATGTTGATGATTTCCTTGTATTTGAACATGTATGTGTAATTAACTTGAAGAGTTGATTGCTTTGTTGTAAGCATGCATGCAACGTTGACTTGGGAGAAGTTAACTTGGTCTCCAAGATGGAGATGATAATGAAGTGTTTCATCTTTTGAAAAGAATCCTTGAGATCTTTTTCTTACATGCTTGACTTGAAGGGTCAGCTGTTTAAAAGGCATGTTTTGTTGGCTTGTTATCTAGTCAATCATTTGTATGCAGATGTAAGACGTGGAGGTGTTCACAAGATGTGAAAATCTATTTCTTTTGTTGAAGCAGGAGTTTAAGCCATCCAGTTGTTGTCTATATTTCTGTTGTTGATAACAGTTATTGTTGACAACTTGTCAAACAGGTACAAATGAAAGTTTTGTGAAGCAGATGTCACATCACATTTGTTTGAGCCACCTTGGATCAATGATCAAGGCAGAAAAGTTCAAACTACCTTTTGTGACCATCTCAGCAAGGGTTCTGCAAGAAGGCAAGGAGGAAAGCAATTCTTCCCAAGAGGACCAGCACATCCAGGAAGGAGAGTGATCAAAGGCTTTGGTTCAGAGGCACTATGCAAGGCAAGTGTATGGAGTTGAAAGAAGAGGGTGTTGTTACTCCCATTTACTATTCAGATCAGTATGTCAATCTTTTGGAGACCAAAAATTCTTTAGTGGGAAAGCGTGATCCAAAATCGATCTTGGATAAACTTCTAAGTGTTCCTCACAGAGGACAATGAAATTCCAAGGATGTTCCTGGAAATAGTCCCATTGCACAGATCTCTTCATTCTGAATCTACTGCAACTTGAATGGGCTAAAATGGACTTCGGATGCAGAAATTATCGCAAAAAGAAGTTTGTCTTTATTCCTTTGAAAAGGAGGCAAATTCTTTGAAAAATGGGCTTAAGGCCTTAATAAAGGAAATCACATCGGAGAAAGGCCAAGGGCAAACTTAAGGCAGGCGGAAGAGACCCCCGATCAACGATCTCCGACATATCGGGTCAGAGGCAGGCATGCAGGCGGTGTTAGGACCCCGGACGGAGCCGATTGCAATATGCGATGAATCGACGTCGGCGATCGGCATAGTCAATGGACAAAACCCCACGGCCGTAGCACTGCGATATGCCGATATGCGATCAGCGATAGCGCCGATGCGAGGGGGCCGATAGCAATACACCGATATCGTCGATCGGCGAACCCCCGATACTAGGGCCAATGCACAAGCAACTCGCGACCTGCCGATAAAGCGACTTGTCGATGTTGCGATGACCGATAATGCGATTGCATCTGGACTGTTGGATCGTGAGTCTGACCGGACAGTGGAGATTTAACGGGGAATATCGCATCACTATTTGTGTTAAGACCATGGACCAGGGCTCCTACTTGTTGCGATTGAGATATGCGATCAAAGGTGGACCCGATAAGTTTATAGGCGCGATTTCATTAAATTTGACATTCGGGTTATGCGGATTTCTTTGTATTTCTAGGTATTTGGGTTTTTCTACCTCATGCAGTGCGATTGCGATTTGCAATGACAGGACAGACCCTACGGGTTTATAGATGCGATTGTATGTATTTTGAAGTCCGACTGAACGGCTCATGATGTGTTTTTCGCGCGTTTGCCTGTGTATTGTTGTTATATGGCTTATTTCAGATTTTATGCAGAGGGAGGCCAAATGACCGGGTTTCCTGTGCCCGCCGATTCATTTTCATTTGTGAACTAATTCTTGACATGAAACAGTCGATTCCACGCTTCAGAGGAACTGTAACTGTTGTGTATAAAATACACAGAGAACAGAATTGACAGGGGATTTTTTTTCGCTTGGAGGTCGAGCGAAACACAAATGACCACAGAGGCCGAGCAAAACACAGAAAGCACAGAGAGCAGTGGATTCTCAAAGGCCAAGATAGAGGAAGGCGCAGAGGAAGCTCCAAAAGCTCGGAGAGGCTTGGACGCTGAGAATTTGCCATGAGGGCAGTCCACAGCGTGAAGTGAATGTGTGGGCAGAGTTGGAGCGCTGAGGAACCCATTGGGAAGCTCGGTGTGCCAAAGCACTTGATAGGAGATAGCCACCAGAGGTTGGAAAGGCAGAGCCAGAGTGCTTAATAGAGCGAAGCCACCAGAAGTTGGAGGCAGTGCATAAATGCTTCAGTGAAGTATCAAACAGCAAAGAGACCAAATGATCGAGTTGTTGTTGGTGTTGTTTGAGTTGAAGACAGAAGGAGTCCAGAGATAGTAAACAATTCTGAGGGAGTCAGAGAAGCCAGAAGCTCAAAGGAGCTCGGAGCACTGACTGAAAGAATTAGTCCAAAAAAGCCTAGATCTGTTTGCAGCTAAAGGACAGCCAGGAATAAGATGGTATTCTGAGCCCATTGGTTCATTTGTAAACCATATAGAGTTGAGTCAAGGACTTGTAAAAGAATTCAGCAGTAATCCTAAAGAGCCTAATCGAGTTGATTAGAGCTCAAGGATACGTAGCCCAAGATATCAGGGTGAACTCCATATTACATTATTGTCTTATGTGTTTGCTTCTTTGCTGCTTTATTTACTATTATATGTGTTTTACATCAGCATAAGCAAATGTACATAAGCACTTGAACAGTTAAAAACAAACACAAGCATACACATTTTTAATTCCGCATTGGTTAATCATTTGGGTCTTGGGAATATTTAAGCTTTGGAAGTGGGAGAGGTTCTTGCAAATTCACAAGAAGCCTTTAGTGCCTATTTTCAGATCAGAGAAGCAAAGCGAAATATCACATCGGCAGAGCTTATTACACAGTTTAAGTCCCGCAAGTGAAAACCCCAACTTACACTAAGAATCGGCGTAAAACATAGTCGGATTTGAAATCCGGACTTGAAATCCTATAAAGAGTGGCCTATATCCATATCGGGTCCGTAAGGATATTGTATCGGCGCATGG
This sequence comes from Pinus taeda, assembly GCA_000404065.3. Classification (NCBI taxonomy): domain Eukaryota; kingdom Viridiplantae; phylum Streptophyta; class Pinopsida; order Pinales; family Pinaceae; genus Pinus; species Pinus taeda. The sequence continues at coordinate 7,650 of APFE030608098.1, read as the reverse complement.
AAGTGGAAGGGGTCTGGCCTTGAGGTTGAGCGAAATGGGATCACGCGAGTTAACCACAACCGTTAGATCGTGAACCAGATCAATGGTCGCGATTTGATCGCTAATTCACAATCGAAGGAGTTAAGGGCTAGGGGTTATTGGAATGTCGATGAGCCGATAGTGATAAAGCGTTGATCGGCGATCGGAGAGTTCGAAGATCGCAGCTGCAGAAAGGGTCGAAGCGAAGAGCGGACCTGACGGATATATAGATCCGGGTGAATTGTTTTTGAAGTCCAAACAAAGGGTTCGGGTGGGGTTTTCCTTTGTATTCGTGAAAGTGTTGTGACGAGCCTTTTAAGGCTAGAACATATGTTAACTATTCTGATAGTCGCATATCGGAGTCGAAGAAGTGGTGAGGCATACATGTATGTATGACCCGCAGAAGAGCGATAGCAATTGCGATAGAGGTAGCCTTGGAAAAGGGTATGTTTGCGTAGTTTTCCTTTGTAAAAAGTGTATAAAGAAAAAGAGTGTCGATAGAGTATTTCATGCGATAAAACATATGTAACCAATGCATTAAAGGGGAAGGTTACATATATGCGGGCATTAAAGGGATAATGAAGGTTATACAGGTTTAAGGGTCTCGATAGGAAGGATTAATGAAAGACTTTAATCAAAGTCTTATAAGAAGGCTCAACGGTTGATAAAGTCTCGATAGGAGGGTTTAAGCGCGGTGATTGAATTCCGATATAAAGGAACTGATAAAGGGGCCTTAACCATTTACGGTAGAAGATTTGACTCCTTTGTGAGTTAAAATACCTGAGACTAAGGTGCTTATATATTGTATATGGCATCAATGACCATTCCCAGTGATCAATCCATGAATAATTGATCTTCAATCTAGTTGATTGTTGTTGTTTGCTGCATTGTGCTGATGAATGATTTGACTTGCCACAATTGTAACAAGGATGGAGATCAAAACACTGATCTTCCAGATGACCGGTTCTTTGACAATGAAGGCATTTTGGTTTGACTGCAACTTCAATGTGCGTGCATGTTTGTTTGTCTGCAACTTCAGTTTGTGTGTATTTCTATTTGTCTTCAACTTTCTCATAACTAGCCGATGTGATTTGTGAAAGAAACCTTGTACTAACAAACTTAATGGGCCTTGAATAATCTGGGATATGCAAGTTGGCATCATCTTTGACATATCCTAAGCCTCGTCGATTTCTGTTACTTTGGATTTCTTTCCATGGCTTGATGATTAGTTTCGAAGAAAGTTGAACTGGATCAGGAACCACTTTGACACTTGAAGTTGGTTGGATCAGTGACTTGGAATCATGAGTTGTATTTGTATTGTTCAAAGACTTGGAAGCACCACTCTTCTCTAGCAACTCAATTCTTTGTAGTTGCAACTCCAGTAGAAGGAACTCAATCATTTAATGTGCATGTTGAAGATGCGCTTGAATATCAGCAAGAGTTGTTTTGCTAATGTTCACCATTTCGCCAGCTGATGATAAAATCAAATTGTTAAGAATTTTGGACAGTTGAATGTGTGTTGCCATGTTAGCTTGCTCAATTTGAATTCGAGCTTGCTTGTATTGTTGCTTATTGTTGATGCTTTAAACACTTGCTAGAGTTTTATAACTTGGTTGCTTGAACTCTTGATTTCACGTTCGCTTGATGACGATCGTCGTGCTTGAATGCTTCAATCAACTTCACACTGGCTCGTTTGTTGTAGATGTCGTGCTTTGAACTTTCGCACTTGATTTTGACACCCTCGCTTGCTTGGTTGTTTGAATGACATGCTCTCTTGATTTATTGTTTGAATGACACACTCGCTTGCTTGGCTGTTTATTGCACTTGCGTTAAACAGTGGTTTGATTTTGATGCTCACTTGAAGAATAGAATACTAGAATTTACACTCATTTGATGATGATTTCTTGCTAGATGGCTTGCTTGAACTTGCTTGATTGATTACTAACACTTTGTGCTTTCTTGAATGTACTCACTGAATGTGTTGATTTTAAAAAGGAAGGGTGTCGAACACTATCGAAAATGCACCCAAGAGACAAATGAAAAGTTCAATTTTGATGACTCAGTTGAAGACTTACTTGACTTAATGTATTCACCTTAACAACTCAAATTAGGGTGTCGGTTACAACCGAGAATGCACCCGTACAATTCAGTTAAAAAATGTTTATCTGCAAGTGATACAAAAAATGTTGATGATGTTGATGTCGTCTTGGCTTGAAATGCTTGATTTTGTAGCGACCTTAACTTGATTGCTTTGATTACATGATGTGAAATGTGCTTGCTTGGAAGATCATCTTATCAAGTTGATGATGTGACTCTTTGTGCTTGTGTACTCAAGCGAATCTAGGACACTTCAACACCACAAAAAAATTATGTCTTTATTAAGTATTGAATACATAAACAATCAATTATCCCTTATAAATCCGTTTGTTGACATTGTTTAAGCACAAAGCTCTATCTTCAAAGTTAACTTCAATTTCTGTTCCACTTAACTTTAACGTCAACCCTCACTTTGCTCACTTGAAATTATGACTTCTCAGTTACAATTTTAACTTTGACTTGACTTTGAAATGAACTTAAGCTATCTCAAAGTAAAGCATTACTTTGGATTACAATAATAACATTTCAAATTTTATTTTATTTTTTAACAAGAAAAATGCAGAAGCGGACATAGTTCACAATTTCACTCACAAATCAATTCATATTTCACATCAAAAAAACAACTTAGACTCGAACGTAATGCCATATCTCCCTGACGCAATGCAAGTACCTTGCTAAATATATAGTCCTCGTATTGAACATGAGGAACGACCACTTACCAAATTGCAAATGAGTGGCAACTTCAATCTTTGACATCGACACTCATACCATGGACATCATGATCCAATGGTGTCTTGGTTGCACGAGGTGTTGCCACTCATTAAAGTCAGCTTCAAAAGACGATGACCGGTTTCAAAGGTATACAGAGCCCTAAGAGCGCAACTGCAAACCCACTTTTAGCCCTTCTGCCATGCAAAAATACCATTTCGTAGTAGATTAATGGGACTCCTCACCAAAGAAGCCGTAAGGTCTACCATTCATTCGAGTAGCAGTGGAAGGAGCTCCTTCAAAGTAGCAGGAAGCCGACCTGAACTTCATTTTGTTGAATTGATTTTTCATTTTGAGACTGAAAGTGCTTAGGACCCTTGGGCTCTAATTTCATTTTTAATTCCAAAAACTTTATTGAGTTGTTTCATTGCTTCATCAGAGGTATCAAGTTCTGTGATATGGAATCTAAGGTCTAGAGAAATAGACATCCATATCAACCTTTGTACTTGATCTTGCTTATTTTCCCATTTGACTGCCTTATCTTCATCTTTAGGTTTAGATTTTTGGCCTGAGGCTATTCTAAAAAGACCTTTACTTCTAAGTACACCCATTGGAAAAAGTTGGTGCTGTCAAGAATAACTTGGCATGGACTTTCCATTTTGTAGATACTGAAACTAAGTGTTCCAATGGAAAGATCTCGAAAAATTAGGCTGATTCAAAAAAAACAGCTCTGAAAACGACTTCCCGATAAAGAAGTTATGGCTTTTTGAAGAAAAGTTGTTGAAGATGTCGATGAAGTGCATGAATGTGCAAAAGTGAATGATAATGTTATGTTTATGAAAAATCCCCCCCACCGCTTTCCAAACTTAATCTAATTAGCTCAACAACAACAACAACAAAAAAAATTATGTGACCCACTTTTATAAATAAGTGAAAGTCACTTTTACAATGGTACTTTATGAGCTACTCACTAAATTGTAACTTAAATAAAAGATAAAGAGACTTTAGAATTATAAGTGACTCACTTTCTATAATGGGTGAAAACATTTTTACATAAAGTAACTTTAAAACGTAAGTTACATGTGTATTTTCAAAAAATAACTCAAAAAAAAGAAAGACTTGAACCCAAGACCTCTATATTCCAATAAAGTAACTTTGGACCAAGTGAGCTAGTTTAAAAGGTTAGTAACTTTTGGAAAAGAGGAAGGGATTTTTTTTAGTCACTGAAACTTTACAGTGCGTGCTTACTTGAAAAAGCCCTTTTTGCCTACAAAACAAAAAACACACAACCCAACACGGACATGCAAGAAAAACCAAACCTTATGGCTTGAAGTTAGCTTTCGCCAGAAACTAAATATTTTACTCAATGTTTCTGATTTTCCAAGATCACACTAAGGCGCGGTGGAAAAAAGCATACGCATGAGAAAAAAACCTTCCTTTCTGTTTCTGATTCACCCAGATCGCACTAAGTCACAGGGCAAAGAGCATACGCAAAAATTAAAGGTATAGCTCTTGCAATAAAAAACAGAGAGCTACATAAACTAAATAAATAGAGAGATAAATAACTAAAACTACAAATAAACAATATATACCTCCAGATCTTAAAAATGACGTAGCTAGGGCTATCGGAAACCTTTTCGCGTGAAACGAAAAGGGTTCCTCACTGAAACAGATGCTCCTAACTCAATAAAGCAGTACTTTCGGCCCAAAAGCGGTCAAAAACAGTAGATCTAGGAAACAACAGTCGGATGCAATGGTACCAGCTTCGGATTTGGATCACCAACGGATGCGGCCCTCAAATAGCTCTGATACCATGTAGGAATTTACAGAGTAAGTTCCTCAGATAGAACACCAAAGGACACCGCTCACAAATAAATCACAGATCAATACACCAGTATTCTTGACGTGGTTAAAACCCTCAAAGAGGGAAACAATCCACAGCCTGAGCCAACACAACCACTTCAGGCAAACTATTAATGTAAAAGAAAAAAAATTACATAAGCTTCTTTCATGAACGATCACCTTACAAATGACTCTCCATGCTCTTTAAATAGAGATCATGACCAATCAGATGTTAAGCGACAGATCAAGTGTCAGCAATGTTGCACCTGTTTCCTGTAGGTAGTCCTTGCCTGCAAAAACTACGCCAGGAAACCAACTCAACCAGCCTTTAAGTTCAAGTTGGCCCTTGAACCAGAGGGGGCTCCCTCAGTTGTTACGAGGCTTGGTTTAACGTTGTTCACCTATCATCGAACAACAGCCTTTGAAGCACAATGGCCATATTTATGGTTTTAATGGGGATGGTTGGTGATCAATGATAATCCCTAATCATAATTAAAGGCCTCTCTCATAGGGTCCCTTCTGAAAGTGTCAGCTTCCATCCTGACAGAATGACTTAGATTTTTCAAGAATTATGGTAAAAGAATGTAAGGGGATTCCTAATAATTGAACAGTCAGACTGACTACTTAACAACTAGGGAAATTCAGATGTGTGTAGAAGATTTCTACAGCCCAACAAAAACATTCAAAGGTAATAGAAGCCTAAAGTGAAACCAATTCCAAGAGGAGTTATTTCAGATAGATAGTTTAATAAGCTAATCTCTTTTAATGGCTATCAGAGAACATAATGCTGAAATTTGGTACCGGAGGACAGGTGGTTCCCTAAGGCTTTGATCTTTGGCCTAGGGAAAAGTGTCCAAAAGATTTTAATTTTTCTCCTAAAGTGACTTTATAATTTTTATAAAGTTAAAATCTAATTTAAAAGTGACTTTAAGTGATAAAGTTACTAAGTCTAATTTTAAAGTGACTTTTATAAAGTCAGTGAAAATTTAGAAAGGAAAAGTGACTTTGGAAATAAATGACTAAGTGGGTCTTTATTAAAGTGGATGAATTAAAAAAAATAGAAAGTGAGTTTTAAATGTGCATTTAATCTCAGCCATTGATCTAAATCTATTTCAGCCATTGGATTTAGA
>APFE030608092.1:84333-99497 GCA_000404065.3 Pinus taeda | reverse complement strand
CCAACCGACCTAACAATAATAATATAAAGCCACAAAAATAACAATAGAGGGATTCTATGGGGCACAGTAATAACAATATGGGGGAAATAGGGGCACAACAATATTAATAAGGGGTACAACGACCATAATAATGGGGTAATCACTAGTATTATAGGAACCCATCAAACTCACATTAACACATGTATTCAGGTTGACGTAGAAGCTCAACAAGCCCTCCTCCAACACATATAAATACAAGGCAATTCCTCCTCATTTGGCATCACATCAACACATTCATTCTTCTCTCTCTTCATCAGATTGGTTCGTACAACTCCAAGATCACAAGCTTTTCTTCACACGTGCGAAGGAGGAAGTCTGTTTTCTGATTGGTCGAGTTTCTATTATGTTCTGAGACGTTGACTAACTTTGACTTGAGTGAATTTAGCACATTTTGACTGTGTTGTTTGGTGGAGTAATACTATTCTAGCAAGTTGCATACTTGGGCACAACATCTGAGGAATTTTGGGCACTTTGACTACAAACCTTTCAAAAAAGTTTGACCTTAGATCCAGTAGTAGGTTTCTATCTCCATTGACTTGTTTCACTGGTTGATTTGGGGTCATCATAATCAACAAAGGGGGCCATATTAATTGATCTAGGACTGAGCTCTTTTGGAGATCATTTCATCACTGACTTCAGGCCTGTTAGGGCACACTTTGACAATAGTTGACTTGGGCATATTTGGAGTAGGACTAGATTTGAAGTTTATTGACTTCATCTCTCTCTCTCTCTCTTGTCTCTGATTTGGATAGTTGCTTGATATATTGACTTGATTGGATATTGGATATTAGTTTTGGATATTGGCTAGTCAAAGCTTGACTTTGATTCTTGGATGATGTACTCTCTCTGCTGAACATTTGAAGACAAGCTAATAGAAGAAGAATTGTGAAGGGTGTCTCCCTTGTGGGGTTTTTTCCTTGGTCATTGACCGTACATTGTGTCCCTTATCTCTTGGCTGTCTTACATTGTCCATATTATATAATTGTTCTATCTACTATTGCTTTATTGTTATTGGTTAATTGAAGAAGTGGAAATTGTAAATTGGATGATATTGGATATTGTTTGAAGTGATAGTTGCAACATAGAACAATTCTAGAAGAAAAAGTTAACAGAGTATCAGAGTTGAGGTGAAAACAAGCCCAAGATACATAGAGCAAGAGCGTCCATCTTCTAGTCGTTGATTGAAAAGTCATTTTGGTTTGGTAAAAAATGTCTACCTCATACTTCAAGGATAATGAAAAGCTAGTTGATGCATCTAACTTTGTAGCGTAGGAGACTGGGATGAATGTCACCTTAGATGAGTATGATGTTTTGGAATATGCGGAAGGAAAAATTTCAGCACCACTAGAAAATGCTCCCCAAGCTATCAAGGCCAAGTACAATAAATGTGATATTAAAGCTAAGATCATTATTAATTATTTAAGAGATCATCTACTTATTTATATTTCATCTTTGGAGACATCCAAAGAAATGTATGGTAAAAGTGTTCGCATGTATGAAGTGAGCAATTTGAGCCACATTATGGATTTGAAAAATCAACTCATGGAATCTAAGATACACAAAGGAGAAACTGTACAATCATTCTTCATAAGAATCACTCGGGGATCAAGTTCAGACTGCTCAAGAAATTGTAATTGACCGGGAATTGGTGATGAATGCCCTTAGTGGTCTTCCTTCATCATGGGACTTGTTTATTACTTCTATCAACAATAGGGAAATGATCCCTTGTGGGGTTTTTTCCTTGGTCATTGACTGTACATTGTGTCCCTTATCTCTTGGCTGTCTTACATTGTCCATATTATATAATTGTTCTATCTACTATTGCTTTATTGTTATTGGTTAATTGAAGTGATAGTTGCAACATAGAACAATTCTAGAAGAAAAAGTTAACAGAGTATCAGAGTTGAGGTGAAAACAAGCCCAAGATACATAAAGCAAGAGCATCCATCTTCTAGTCGTTGATTGAAAAGTCATTTTGGTTTGGTAAAAAATGTCTACCTCATACTTCAAGGATAATGAAAAGCTAGTTGATGCATCTATGAAGTGAGCAATTTGAGCCACATTATGGATTTGAAAAATCAACTCATGGAATCTAAGATACACAAAGGAGAAACTGTACAATCATTCTTCATAAGAATCACTCGGGGATCAAGTTCAGACTGCTCAAGAAATTGTAATTGACCGGGAATTGGTGATGAATGCCCTTAGTGGTCTTCCTTCATCATGGGACTTGTTTATTACTTCTATCAAAAATAGGGAAATGATCCCTTCTTTTGATGAGATAATTTCTCTATGGAATCAAGAAGAAAGAATAATGATATCTAGGGGAAGAATTCAAAAGCCAAATGAAGGAGAGCCTATTGCCTTCATTGCACAAGGGAAGAAGAAGAAGGAAAGGGAAATCCATCTAATGCAAGAAGACCTCCTCAAACTAACCGAGACTCCAAGAACCAAAGTAGACGAGATATATACGTTGAATACTACAATTGTCATCAAAAGGGTCACTATGCTCAAGATTGCCCTGAGAAGTGAGATGCTCCAAGGATAAATGCTTCAAGGTCCAACAACAATGTGGCTACAACAACAGGTCATATGATAGAAGAGATAGAAGAAGGAATGATACAAGAATAAGAGACTCTCCCTATGATCGTGAAGAAGGCTATCGTCCACAAAAGAGATCAAGAAATTCTAGGTATGAAATTAATGCTACTAATCAATCTGAATATAGCAGTTGTCTATAATGCGACTTTTTGAAAGCTTTTCCGGTGGGTTTTTCCGGTAAAAATCCGACAGCAATTTATTGGAATCGCAAGTTTGATGGCTAGTTTCTGCACAATCAAAGTGTCCCAAGGGTTTTTCAGGGTGCTGAATCCAAATAAGCAGTTAAAAAACCATTTTAACTGCAACAAATCAAGATCTAACCTCAATTTCTTCCACCGGATTCCGTCACCGGAATCTCCAAAAAGTCGCATTATAGACAACTCCTCTGAATATATACTTATTTCCTCACTTTCTAGTTCCTCTCCTCCAAATACTTGGGAAAGTTGGTTGGTTGATAATGGGGCCTCTCATCATTTTTCTGGGTATAAGGAATTTCTCTCTAATTTGGTAGAGAGGGAGTCAAGATTGAAGATTATTCTTGGAGATAACTCCACTCATCCTGTTAAAGGCTTTGTGTCTGTTAAGTTTCACTTGGACTTTGGGGAATTTGTTTTGCTTCATGATGTGATGTATATATTGGGATTGAAGAAGAATTTGGTATCTATATCTGCTTTGGAAGACAAAGGAATGAGGGTTGATTTCATCAAAGGAAAAGTAATTACTTGGCCTGTTGGATCCTATATGAGATATGCTTTCACATTGGGATCTAGATATGAAGGAATCTATAGAGTCACTGGAAGACCCCTTCTAGCAATGGTCCATGACACTAATCATCAAAGTGAGTTGTGGCACCATAGATTGGCCCATCTACATTATGAATCTCTTCCTAAATTGAAGTTGGTTTCTAGGATCCTTGATGTTCAAGCCCATCATGATGGAGTGTGTCTAGGATGTGCCAGTGGAAAGAAGACAAGGGGAACATTCCCCTCTAGTAAGAACAAGTCCACTGAAATCTCAACCTCATTCATTCTGACATATGTGGTCTAATTTCCGTACATTCACTTGGTGGTCATCTCCACTACATTACGTTAATTGATGATTTGTCAAGAAAGACATGAATATATTACTTGAATCATAGGGGTGAGGCTTTCAATATGTTCAAGGATTTCAAGGCTTTGGTCGAAAATCAAACAAGGAGTAAAATTAAGATTTTCAGGTTCGACAATGGTGGAGAGTGCATTTCAAATGAATTCATAGACTTCTACAAGAAAGAAGGTATCAAGAAGGAGATGATTGTGCCCTATAATAAGTCTATTGTAGAAACTGCTCGAGCCATGCTCCATGATCAAAAGTTGTCGAAGTTCCTTTGGGGTGAAGCAACAAATACAATGATATATGTTTACATTTCAAATGAATTCATAGATTTTTGCAATAAAGAAGGTATAAATAAGGAGATGATTGTGCCCTATAATCCCAAACATAATGGAGTGGCTGAGAGAAAGACCAAGTCTATTGTAGAAACTGCTTGAGCCATGCTCCATGATCAAAAGTTGCTGAAGTTCCTTTGGGGTAAAGCAACAAATACAATGATATATGTTTAAAACATGGTGCCTCATGAAACATTGGACAACAAGACTCTCGAAGAAGTATTTGTTGGAAACACTTAGAGGGAGGGGGGCAAGGGGGGAAGGTCAGGGATCAATATTTCTTAGCAATTAACACTTTTTTTCTTCAAAGCATTAGTTAATCCTTAGTTATTATTATTATTCAGTAAAAGCATTAAACAACAATGCAAAGTATAAATACAGTGGGCACAATATTTTACATGGACAACCCCCTCTAGGTAAAAAACCACCGAATGCTTTTCTATTCAATTCTTTAATCTTCAGCCCCAACTGAAATGAAAATCACAACTATCTAGAATTCTAGAAAAGCATTCTTCTCTAGCTCCCATTGGAAGGACACACCAACGCCATGGTTTTATCAACTATTAGTTGAAATGATGCCCCAACACCCAAGTGAGCCACAACTCACCCTAGCAGCACCCTACCACCCTGAAGTGTTTAAAGGCCCCAAGTTGTAGGTGACTTCATTCACCTGCCTAACACCACCCTACCACCCTAAAAAAAACAGAAAATATGTGGACTCCGGTATCGGGTACAATAATCCACATTACAATGATTTTCAATACATGATAAATAACACTATGACCATACCCTTTATCCTGAAATAATTTGACAGTAAAACTAACTTTCCCCAACAATTCCTTTTACGACTCTTAGGCAATTTGACTCTTTTACAAATACAGGCTCTCGTACGAGAGATAATGTCCCAATTATAATGATTCGACTCTTGACTTTGACAATGCTTCTTAATACATGGATATTTGTTGATGATGTGATAAGGATGGTCGTTTTGTCTCCAAGATAAGTCCTTTTTGTAAGGTTACCTTCAAGAGATGATGATGAGCACTTATCTATTGTCAGTACAAGTTCTTATATGTCCTCGAGTCTTCTTCCACATGCGCACAAGTTTCCCAAAACGAGATGCAATCCCAAAAATAAAACAAAACTCCTTGTAATGATTCTTACCTCTATCTGCAATTAAACATGTAAGTACAAAACAATGAAATTACAAGATTTATGAATTAAATGACAATAATACTTACCGAGGTGAGCTTGTACCTTGTGTATTACCCTTTTGTCCACCAAACTTTGTCATCAACTACGCATTGGACTAACAATTAAGTAAGACACACCTAAAGGATGTTATACATACAACCTATACCTAACAACAAACCAAAATACGCTACACAAGAGTTTTAATCAAGAACTAATTGTGATAGACCTTAATCAATGTACACAACTTTGACACAATTACACTACTAAATGCAACCCTTACTCAAAATAATAGTCCAAACATAGTGCTAACTAATATGCAGACCCTAACATAAAGGAACAAACATTAATTTCAAATGAAGCTTGAGACCCTTATATATAGTTCTGAAGCAACAAAGCTCAATTCTACCTTTTTGATAGAAGTCTTTGACAATAGTTGAAATGATATAACCTTGTTAAAAAATTAAAACAAGCCTTGAATTATTTTCTTAGTCCAACCCACATGGAACCGTGACCATTTCTATATTTCTTAGCAATTAACAATCTTTTTTCAAAGCATTAGTTAATCCTCTGTTATTATTATTATTATTCAGTAAAAGCATTAAACAACAATGCAGACCGTAACATAAAGGAACAAACATTAATTTCAAATGAAGCTTGAAACCCTTAACAATATATAGTTCTGAAGCAACAAAGCTCGATTCTACCTTTTTGACTGAAGTCTTTGACAATAGTTGAAATGATATAACCTTGTTGAAGAATTAAAACAAACCTTGAATTATTTGCTTAGTCCAATCCACATGGAACCGTGACCCTTTCTATAATCATACCTCGACGTATATTTAAGTAATATGTTTACAAAAGAATTGAATATTTTTGGAAATGTTTTCTTGTTTGATATTCCAAATGCATATGGACTTAAGACTTTTGAAACCTTAGAGTGATCCACATTCCACAGTTCTGAGATCAAATTTGGTGTTTTGTTTGTCAAGTTCGGTTATCTCCTATTCTTCCACATATATGATATTGATAATAGAGACCATTTCATGAATTCAAGGCCTAAAGCTTGAGACCTGTATCAAAACAAACCTAGGTCCCTCAAAGATTTCGTCGTTTTGTTCCTATAGGGTGCTCTGGAAAACTCGTTTAGGTTGCATTCTTGGAATTTGAGCGATATAGAGATCGATCCCTATACTGAAAGACATTGCGTTGATTAGCTTCGTAGGGTAATCTCTAAATTCATAGTTGATTAGATATTTCATTGAAGCCTCCTCTTTCATTCATAAGCATCACATCTTCATTTATATGAAATGGTTTCTCATATAAACATTGGAAGGGATTCATGAATGTTGGAAGGGTTTCTCCTATATTCCTTCCCTGTGAATAAAGGAAGAGACTTTTCCCTTTTTTAACTTAATTTGATGTACAGTCACCCTTAATTAACCGTAATTTTTTATTATTATTAATATTTGTGTTAAATAAATTCCACAAGAAATATGAAATTAGTGATGGGCTTAGTGCTTATGGTCGTACCTAGGTTTTTAAATCAGTGATTGGTTTATTGTCTTTGGTTCTTGAAATTGTTCAACTTATACACGATGAGATTGCGATAAGAATCACTGTCATATATTGACAACCATAGGTGAATAAGGTGTCATGGCACTACCCTTGGGGTTTTACCCACAAAACTGGTCCTTCAACATAGAATGCAAATAAATTTCAAGCCGTAAAGAACTGTGTGGAGTACCACATATCATCAAAAATATATTTTCAAGGAGATTTTGACAAGATTTATTAGGATACAAGAAACCACAAATTTCCATGCCAAATTTGCCAACAAAGATCAGGGTATCTTCCGTAGCTGCTTGGGTTGACATCAATGACAACAACCTATCAACAATATCCCCCTTTGGCATTGATGGCAACACAAGCACTCCCCATGTGATCATAACCCCCCCGACGTCATGCATCTAACCTTACCAACAATTTTTCTCCCCCTTTGTCATAAGTGGCAAAGGGCAACTCCCCTTGAAACCCTGCCTCTCCTGCAGACCTGTATCCTACCTCAACTCCCCCTATCTACTTGACTAGATAAAAGAATAGTCAAATGGGACCTTAGGATAATCCTAAGCTTTTGCAAAAGATACTCAAATGCCTCACATTGTAAAGGTTTGGTAAAGATGTCAGCAATTTGTTCTTTCATCCCAACGTATTCAACCTTGATGTTCTTCTCGGCAACCCGTTCTCTAACAAAATGGTACTTGATCAGAATGTGTTTTGTTTTTGAATGCATCACTGGATTATTGGAGATACTAATGGTGCTATTGTTATCACAAAAGATTGGAATGGGCACATCAAACTTCACTTGAAGATCATGTAAGGTTTGTTTCATCCAGAGGACTTGGATACAACAAGATGTTGTTACTATGTATTCTGCTTCTGTTGTGGATAATAAGATTGAATATTTCTTCTTGTTCAACCATGAAATAAGACAAACACCTAGATAGAAGACTGCTCCACTAGTGCTCTTATGATCATCAATACTTCTTGCCTAATCTGCATTGGTATAAGCTTCGATGGTCAGCTCATTTCCTTTAGGATACCACAGTCCATATTAAGTTGTTCCTATTGAAAAATCCTTTTTACCGCAATGACATGGGATTCCTTTGGTGCTACTTGGAATATTGCAACTTGGCCAACACCCTACATCACATATGGCTTAAAAGCTGTTACATAAAGAAGACTATCAATCATAGATCTATACGTACACTGATCCGCATATTTGGATGAGTCATCTATGCTCAATTTTAAACCTGTCACCATTGGGGTGAGAACTGGCTTGTAATCCTCCATTTGAAATCTATTCAACATTTCCTTGATATATTTGGTTTGATAGATAAATATTCCCTTGTCTTGTTGAGATATTTGAAGCCCCAAAAAGTATGTCATCTCACCAAGTAGTGACATCTCAAACTCACTTTGCATATTTGCAAAACTTTTTATTAACCTGTCATCGTCACTCCCAAGGATTATATCATCCACATACACTTCGATTATTGTCAGACTCATGTTCAATCCTTACATAAAGGTTGCTATCCGCACATTCCTTCTTGAATCCTTGTTGTTTCAAATACTTATCAAGATGGGCATACCACGCCTTAGGAGCCTATTTAGACCATACACCGCCACCTTTAATATGCAAATATAATCTTTCTTTTCAATGAGGACAAGTCCTTCAAGTTGTTCTATTTATACTTTTTCTTCTAATTTGCCATTTAGAAAAGTTGATTTTACGTCCATTTGATAAAATTTGATTTTTCTTGAACACGCATAAGCCAAGAACATCCTGATAGCTTCCATTATGGAAATGAGAGAAAATGTCTCTTCGAAATCGATTACTTCAACCTGTGCATATCCTTTGCAAACCAACCTTTCCTTATTCATGTTAACATGTCCATCCTCATTTAGCTTGTTCCTGAAAACCCATTTTGTTCCAATAACATTTTTATCTTATGGTCATGGGACCAATTCCCAAGTGTCATTCTTCTCAATTTGATCCAATTCTTCATTCATGGTAGCTACCCAATGTTCATCTTGATTGGGTTCTTCAAAATTCTTTGGCTCAAATGTAGCTAAAAGAGAAAGATGAGCTTGTTGTAGTACACGAAGCTGACAGTTTCTTCTAGTTCCTATACCTTTATTGAGATCCCCAATGACATGATTTGAAGGATGATCCCTTTGATACCATTCTTTAGGGGTCTTCAAGGGCGCTCATATTTCAACTTTCTATTCATATCTTGTCTCTTCTTTGTTGATAGTTGTTTCCTTATTCTATTGTGCTTGCTCTGAGACTTCTTCTTTGAACTTTTTTGGCTGACTCATGTACCTCTGATTTGATTGAAGAGGAACTTTCCTCATTAACCTTTGAGCCATAATCTTCATTAAATGTTACATTGTTGCTTTCAAATATTCATTTAAGTCTCTGATTGTAACATTATAATATTTCCTTTTGCATGAATAACCAACAAATATACCTTTGTCTACTAGAGAATCAAACTTTCGTATTTTCTGATCTTCTCTTTTAATGTAGCATTTGCTTCCAAATACCCTAAAATATTTGACATTTGCTGGTCTTCCTTTCCAAATTTTGTATGGAGTCATATTGTTGTCACTCACTGCATTGTGGGTTTCAATTGGTCAAGGTTTCCTAAGAGAAGTGAAGTTTGGAGCCACTTTCTCAGGCCATAGAAGATCTCAGAGCTAAATCAGACCCTCTCCACTGCCTAGTGCTCGGAAATAGATTTCCAACGGTATATAAAAGTCAAAGAATGGACTTCTGGATCAGAAGCAGAGCATGTTGAAGATCACACTTAGAAAGCTTTCAAAACCATGAAAATGGCTAAGTATGAGGGCACCCCGCAAATTGGCAGTGATAATAGTCCCACATCCTGCAGTTTCGCATGGCCCCTGCAATACTTGATGGGCCATCCTTAAGGTATTGCGGGGGGTGGGGGAGAAGAATCATGGATAATGTTAAAGCGTCGGGGAGGGCAGAGGCTGATTTACACTAAAAACCAATGAAAAACAAAGCCCGGACCACTTCCTTCTCACTCCTCCACGTGGCGAAATACGGTAAATCCTGAATCCCGAAATATCGGTGGATCGATGGGGTTTTGACTTAATATACCTTGCGGGGGTCGATTTTGCGATACAAGGTAAAATTCCAGGGAAAGGCCAAAAAAGTTTAGCAATGAGAAACATGGAAAAACCAAGGCCGGGCTGCCCCATTCTCTCTCCTCCATGTGTCAGTATGATAAATCCTGCATCTCAAAATATCGACAGATCAATGGGGTTTTCATTCCAAGACCATGGGGAGGCCGATTTTGCGGTATAGTGTAAAAGCTCAAGGGAAGGCCAAAAACCATTAACAAAAGAAATGCCTGCCAAAACAGGGTCGGGCATGACTTTTTCTCTCTCCTATTGGGGGCCACGTGGTGGCATATGATTGGTCCTCAGAACTGGCAAGGTAGCTGACGTCATAAATGACGTGGCAATATGGAGGACATGTGGCAGTACATATGTTGATGTGGCAGATGACACGTGTCACTCAGTTTCAGTGTTTTCAGGGGTCCTATGGGTCCATTTCCAAGTGACACGTGTCACCACTCACAAGGTGACACGTGGAGACGATGACATCAACCTACAGATTAGAAATCGCACAAAGTGTAAGTTCTTTCCCTCGTTGATACTTCTTCTTGGCCTGCGATTGTGATATGTGGGAAACCCTCCCAGATGCAATATGTTTTATTGGTTCTACCTCAAGAGGATTTCGCATCTAGACTGTCTGCTCGTGCTATGGATAAAGGTAAAAGTTCCCCCTCTCCTCCAGTGCGATTGTGATGTCCTAGGCACGTCCTAGGTGGGCCCGATCCCGCAGATCGATGATCACAGTTGTCTAGGGGTGAAGCTTAAGGTAAAGCATGGTAAGGCATTGATATGCAGGATTTTGAGTTACAAAGGAAACAAGCCCCCAGACATAGGTTTGAATGCCTTAACATCTGAAAGGTTAAGCCCCTGGTCCCAACTTGTGGTTATATGAAGACAATGGGGATAAGGGCGCTACACCAAAGGGGGGCTTAAAGGGTGTAGTGGCCAATCTAGGGTGCTAGATTAGACTAGATCTAATATCAACCAAGGTAGGTAAACTTAGAGGCACGTGTCTAAAATCTATAGACATAAAATGATCTCATCTACCTAACTAAGTGTCTACTGTGACAGGCTACAACACTCCTTTACAGGAAATTGAAATATGTTTCCTCTCACACCTTAACACTCAAATCATCTAATTTATCTAACTGTTCTAAAGAAACAACGTATTACTAGTCTGAGTTTTCAACCCTCTTACAAGGATATCATTCACAAAAGCTCTTTCCAGCTAACATACTAAGCATTCATGAAAACCAAAAGCTCTTTTAAGCACACTGAAATTTTAAATGCATGAAAACAGAGTCCACAAAGATACTTCGAAATCTAATGATCGA
This sequence comes from Pinus taeda, assembly GCA_000404065.3. Lineage (NCBI taxonomy): Eukaryota > Viridiplantae > Streptophyta > Pinopsida > Pinales > Pinaceae > Pinus > Pinus taeda. Next base: position 88,198 of record APFE030608092.1, on the reverse strand, counting down.
TCAAATCTTTTACAAGATATTGTTCAATGATCTAGCAATTGAATTCTCAAGCTATCACCATGAATATCACTTGCAAGAACTCCTAATCAAATCAATAAACTCATAGGCAAGGAAATAACATTAAACACTATTCACACTATTCAGATTCGAAAATGCTATGGAAATGAAAATAAAAGTATACCAATCTCCACGTAGGGCCCGTCTACGCTTTAATGGCACACTTAGGAAACTTCAAGCGATGACAATGTTAATGCATAAGCACTGTAATGGTAAAACGATACCTGTAATTAAGTTCTAGAAATCGAAATCACATGCAAGAGCAATGTTCTGGAAACAATACACAAGAATAACAACCGTTCTGGACAATACAATACAGAGTCTTTTAACTGCTTGTCTCCTATCCTATATTCACTAACTTTCCCTCCATAATCGAATGTACATAGATTATGCAAATGTTTCTGCTTTTACAAAAAGAGTGATTTTTGTCTTTTCTAATCTTAACTGATTTCCAAAGCAAAACGAAATCAGTTTGGGAAACTCTGGCTTTTTGCTGCCTTTGTGACCAAAAAAGCTGGGTTTGACCAGCATTGACCATGTATCCAGGAGCTTTAGATTCGCTGTTGAATAGATCTTTCACCATGTATGTACATTCCATATCACGCTCCTATCCTTTGTTTTGATTTTCCTGCCATGCCACATGTCACATCATAAACTATTTACAAGAAGTCATGACATCCTGTAATTTTTGTTGAAAATTTCTAATTTTTAACATAAAAATTCACAAATTAAATTTAATGTAAATTAACAACTATAATGTTTTGATTAATCAATTTCAATGGACTATGAGGGGTTTATGGGAGAAAAAGATAGACAAATGATGAATTTCTAGAAGAAAAGGATGGCAATGAAATGGTACCAACATCTCCCCCAAGCTCAATGATTTAGCATGTCCTCATGCTAATCCTGATGTGCTCCCTTTATAGTCTGTTCCTGCTTGTGCCTTTGCCGCTTGTAACAATGCATCTATATTCTTTTGAGCTTGGGTATTCTTCTGAACATGGAGCTCATGTTTCAAATTCTTGTATTTTTCTTTGAGAGCTTTTTTTTGAGTATACCATTTTGTTGCCCACTTGCAAATGTCGGTTTGTTCAGTCTTGAGTTCTTTGATTTGCTCCTTCAGATTCTCATTTTTCTGCTGAGTCTTCTTGCTCTGAGCTCTCAACATTTCATTTTCCTTCTTGATGACCTTCTCTAGCATGTTTGCCTCCATCAATTCTTCTTTTAGCTTTTCAATTTGTTTTTGTAACCTCCTTTGTTTCTTGTTTGCAGGTGCCGTCTCTTTCCCTTGTCCATTGTTACTGTCGACTTCCATTTCGGCTTCCGGTCCATGCTGTGAATGAGCACTGCTCTCAATGTCCATTGGTGCATTTGCATTTGACTCTGGTTGATCATCTTGTGTTTGGGTCTTTTGTATTCTCCTTGATCTTCTTGTATATGTAGTGAAAATTTTGTCTTGCTCAATTTTCTGGGCAGCTTCTTGCCTCATCCTTCTTGCCCTCACACTACTGCTGTGTGGAGGAACATTTCTTGAATTGCGTACAAGGATTTCCTCATCAATATCAATCATAAACTCTGATTGCTCTTGCTATTCCTGTTCATCTTCTCCATCTTTGATTTGATTAGCAACCAAAAATTCTTTCCATGTTTTCCCCTCCTCTGCACTTCAAATTCAATTAGAATTTTAATCAACCCAAATGATACAAGCTTTTATCCTCATTACCCTTTTGTTTCTGAATAGTTTTTGACATCTTAGTCAAACTCTGGAAGGGGAAATAGGGTAGACTAATGGTGCATTGCCCTTTTAAGTGCAACAAGAGTTTGATGTGATATAGATATACTATGCTGTAACGGCCTTCACACGTAACAAATTTCTGAATAATGTACACCATTTCATCCCATGGGTGCATCAGCTAGCTTCTAGGGACACCCTTTTTCCAGTTGACAGAGGAAACCCTTGACCTAGACATGAATTGAGTCCATGATTTTTCCTTAAATTGTTTTGTTTTGAAATATTTTTCTGCTTCTGGACTGATTCCCAAGGTTTGTGCTATGGTATCCTCTGAAATCCTGAAAGAGAAGTTGTCTATCAATGCTTTCTCTCCATTAAATGTGAATGCAAACTGCTTGGTTACTTCTTCATTGTTCCCATTAAACTTCTCTAGGAAGGATAACCATTGCTTTTCCCTTAAAATCGTAATACATCCATCATGATATTGGAAACTATCAAATGTCTTAGGCTCTGCTCTATTGGCCATTTTGAAAAAGAAACTCCTGTTCTAAGCCTTTTTGTTTATGCTTAATAATTCAACAAGGGTCTCTTGATTTGTTACCTCTGTTTTGCGCTCCCCTCAATTGACCTGGTAGCACCCTTTGTTCTCGGGGTCTCCTTCTTCAATGGCTTGGGAAACGATCGATTAATGTCCTCGGATTATGGCGGAGGTAGAAACTCGTGGTGAGCCCAATTACTATGCTCTCCCTTTGTAGCGCTTGCTGTTCTCGGCCTTTTTTTGAAATCACAGAGTTTGAATTACTAGTATGGTAACGCCCTTTTACGAACTGAGAGTGTTATGAAATGAAACTTAACAATCGACCTTACCCAATTTACTATAATGATAATGCAGAGCGCATTCATATCAAAAAGACAGAGGAGTTGTACTGGTTTGCATAGGTACAATCATGAGAATGCTGTAGACATATAAGGAGTGCTGGAGTGATGATAACGGATAATTGTTGCATGAGTCGACTTGGGTCAAACGATCGTTTTATAACTTGGCCGATTCAAAAAAATGAATGAAATCGTTTAACACTTGGCTCTCCAATGATTCACCACTTGTCCATTACTTGTTGGTACTTGGCCGATTAGGAAGATGATGGATCGATGATAAGGCTTGATGGCCGATTCAAGAATGAGGAGTTAATGACAAGGTTTGAAGGGTGGTGTAGGAGAAGATTTAAAAATTGTAGGAGGAATATGGCGATAGGCTAAAGTGTGTTGGGAAATGATAGTAGTTAGGAATGTTACAAGGGTGATGGGTATAGGGGTGTTTTTGAAATTGATCATAAGCAATCATAATCATGATATTTAACACTAAAATAATTCAAAAATTTTAAATGTTAAAAATAAAAATTACAACAATACATTACACTTTGTTGGTTGACCAAGAGTTGAGTTGACATGCATAGGTAGGACTGATCTTTATTGTCCAGATATGCCTAATCTTCATTGTCCATAAAGGTCGCTTCTGAGATGAAATTGGATATAGCAGGTCCCTCTGAGATCTGAAGAATGTTTGTGCAACTTCTTTGAAATCTGAAAAACTATGTGTGTGCAACTTCCTTGATATTTGGTGTTGATGTAGCCTTGATGATAAGAAACCTTTGAAACTCTGTTGAAACTTTGTTGAAGTAGCCTGATGTAGCAGCCTTTAACAGGTCCCTTTAATGTTTGTTGAACAGGTCCCTCTAATATTGGTGCTGGTAACATAGTCTTCTGAACAGGTCCCACTGCATATTGCTTGCGCAGGTCCCTCTGATTAGAACAAAGACAAAAACAACTTCTTTACTGAAATACTGAAGTGCTGAAACAAACTCTTTGAAAATTTACAATGAGGAGATGAGATAAGGAAAACAAAAATGCTGATGCTTCTCCCCCACTAAAGCTTTGACTTGTCCTCAAGTCATTATTGAAGGGATGAACCAAATAGTAAACAAATAAAACAAGGAATTCTTACCAGCCAAAGAATTGGTTTTCAAGTAAGAATTCTGGGTTAGAGTGTGCCAGAGTCTGGTTATCACATATAAACCA
>APFE030608092.1:60899-81731 GCA_000404065.3 Pinus taeda | reverse complement strand
AAAAAACAGAGATAGAAGAACATATTGCTCTGATATCATTGATCTAGATTTATGAAGGAACGCAATGAAATAGATTTTTAAAACATAAACATATAAATACAGTGAAACTAAACTTCAATTAATAAATAGAAATATTGGAACTATTTACATGTTGGAAGATAACAAGCTAGCTCGAATGGTGGTAGCTTATCTATGAGAAGAGATGTTACAACCGCATGCCTCTTGAATGGTGTTACAATGAGGCTCCAAGGTATTTTTATCATGAAGAAACAATGAGAAACCCTAAACACCCAAAACCCTAACCTTAGGAGATGAAGCACCAAAGGCTTACGGGCCCCAATGGGGTAAGTTGGAACGCCAACTTCCTAGGGTCGTAATTTTCACATATGATATTCGTTTGGCGTACACAATAGCCCATTAGAAAGGTCTATCCGAGGATAACAACTTCCAACTACAAACTTTTGTTTGCCCATTTGCCTCAAAACGACTGTGGAATTTAAAGACCTGAAAATTGCCAAAAATAGAAAACTTGCCAAAATAGAAAACTTTGTTGAAAAATGGGAAACTAATAAGAAACTATATTGTGAGCCAAGTAGAATAGGTGGGTGACCATGAATATCCACCTGAATCGTTAATAAAATTTAGGCAGTTTAATTATTATTCAAAGAGACACCTTATTTCTATTTAACTTGGTTTTTAGAAGTGAAACATATCCATATTTATTTCTAAACTCAATTATAGATTTGAAATTTTTTTGCTAATCAAAATAAACAAATACATCACATATTACCTATTTATTTGTTAGAGAACTAAATTCTCTTTTCCATTTTACTATTTCATACGTTCACTAAGTAAAAAAAAAAAAAAAAAAAAACATCTAATTTTTTTAAGTTAAAATATAAAAACCCCTATACTACTACTAAATTTATTAATGAATTTAAAATAATTAAAATTATGGTATTACTCTTAAACTCTAAATTAAAATTATGGTATTGCTATTGAACTCTAAACAAAGTTTATATGCAGTAAATATAAACCATATTTGTGAAGCTTATGTTTTTTTTTTTAAACCTTTGAGCATCTCATTCAAAGTTCTTATGGAGTTGTAAATGGCAAGAGTGTTATGCATTGATGTACATATAATTTCAAAATCACACCTAAAAGATTCAATATGCTTTGAATTTAATATTTAATATTAAGATTTGTTAATAATAGAATGATAATGGAAACTCCTTCATGATCATTTTTATTTGTTTGTGAGATTTTTGGCTCTTTGTTTGGGTAGAATTTTGTAAAATGTTGATTGATTTTTTTGGTTGAATTATTTTTTAGATAGTGTTCAGTCACTGTAACTTGGAATATCAACATTTTAATGGTATGAAGAAAGAGCACGTGATTCGCGTCCATTACAAAAGACATATTAAATAATTTTTTTTACATTAAAATCAAAAAATATATTGTTGATTTTTGTTTACTAAAAAAAGTTTTTACATTTTAGACTAAAAAAAGTTTTAAAATTTTAGATTTAATGTTTTGATAGATGAATTTAATGTAAATTTTATTTTAAATTTTTATGAATATTATTATATTATTATTATATTATGATTTTTATTTAATTTAATATTTAATTTAAAATTTAAATTATTTTTTTAAATTAAGTTTTTAATATTTTAGATGACGTAATATGACAATTTAATATACTTTTATTTTAATAATTTTATGAAAATAATAATTATTGGAGGTTGGAAAGTTTATTATGAGTTTGAAAACGATTGTAAATCAGTTGATTTTTATATTTGGAGTAAAAAAAGGTTCCTTTACTCTTTAAGACTCTCATCACCCCTGTTATCTTATACGGATGTGAAGTTTGGGGGCATAGTATATCTAGGGAGTTGTGGGGAAAGATTGAGATCATCCAAAAGCAATTCATAACCTATAACCTCAAGATCAAGGGAAATACTCCCTATCCTATCCTCTTGATCGAAGTTGGTTTGTCCCCCATTGAAAGTGCAGCTGTGTTTAGATATCTGATGTATAAGAAGAGGCTTCACAATATGGAATCCAAAAGGCTCCCAAAAAATGCTTCTAACTTTAGTCAAAACCCTCACCTGCACCTCAAGCACGGGTGGCATCGCGATGCTCAGTCTTGGCTCAACCTTTGGGGGTTCAAGGAGGAGATCATCAACGGAAGCAAGGACAATATCAAAGATACTATGACCTCTAGTTTTAAGGACAAGATGTGGTTGCTAAGGAGTTGGAGGGTAAAAGGAAGTTACGGTACTATAAGGAGGTGATTAACCCCACCCTTGATAACCAGAATTATCTCTCTATGTTGACTAGCACTAAGAAGACAATGAACATCGCTAGGATTAGAACTAACTCTCATGAGATTTGGAATGAGACTGGGCAGTGGTCTACTCCTAAGACTCCTTGGGACGATAGGATTTGTCATATTTGTGATACTAAGAAGGTGGAAGATGAAAAGCACTTTGTTTTAGACTGCCCGACTCTTGCCCACATCCGCTCTCAATTCCCTATCATCAACCACACCTCCAATCTCCTTGACTTAGTAACTAAGCCAACCCAACTAGCGAACTTGGAACGCTTCTTTCCCTGCTCCTTGATCACAGAAACAATATTTTGAAGAATGACAATTAGACTCTCTTTTCTCAAGGTTCGATAGATCTAACATTTTAAAAAATTATTGGGACACTTGAAATGTGTATTGAAATGTGTAGATCACATTATTGAGACATTTGAAATGTGCAAATCACGAAGCTCAACCTCGCCATCCAAAAAATTTCCCACGACAAAATCAACTAGAGAATACTATAAAAAGACCCAAAACATTAACAATTAAACTACATATATATCATTGTAATTTTTACATTATAATATATATATTTACATTATATATTACTCGGTTTCTGAAGTCTAAAGGTGTAAAACCCGAAAACAAATATACAGAAAACAGTAAGGAGTTTAAAGCAGGTACCTACCTAAACTGCTGCAGCTGGAGATGCCTACGGCTACATTGCTCCAATTACCGAGAGATCGATTCCACCCAACCAGACTGAGCAGAGCCTGGCTGCTCAATCCAGTAAGCTTCTCAACAGAAGCTCACTGTCCCCTGTGCCCAAAACCTCAAAATGCTCAAGCTCGTCCAATGGCCGATTTTCTTCCCTTCTAAATTCCTCCTCCTAGTTTTTCCTCCGTTGTTCAACCCCCTTCTAAAACTCCGTCTACCTCTATATGTAGCTCTCCTTGGCGGTGACCGCCCTGTTCACCAACAATTCCACCGTTTTCCATCGTGGTGACAGCTATCTTTTATGAACGTGAGTCACAATCCGTTACAAGTGTATTTACCTTATGTTTAGGTTTTAGTTTAATTTAAATGTGATGGTCATTTTAAATTATTTGTTTTTAATATAAAGTTTTATTTACATTTATTCTTATAAAATTCTATTTATATTTAAGTTAATAATAAAGTTCTATTTACATTTATTTTAATATAAAGTTTTATTTACATTTATTCTATTTTATTTAATATGATTTTTATCAAATATTCTGGAGCATACAATATTATAATATATATATATATATATATATATTATATATATATATATATATAGAGAGAGAGAGAGAGAGAGAGAGAAGAGAGAAGAGAGAGAGAGAGAGAGAGAGAGAGAGAGAGAGAGAGAGTCCTCTTGATCTAACCATACGTTACGCGATATTGATGAACGAGCAGAACTTCTTTTCCCAGAAGGGTCATGGTATTTAGTACTTATAATCAATTTAGTATAAAATACTAGTGCGGTGTATGTGACACATGCATATGTAGCTATCACACGCATGTACCGTATACCTGCTATTATGCTTGCGTTCTTTGTATTTATAGATGGGTCATTATAAAAGGGATGAATTAGATTTCAATTGCACTAGTAACCTAGACTCGTGTCTGTTGCGACCTCGCTCGATCTTGTGCTCAATTTCTTCGGCCTCGCTCGAGTCTTCTGCAGCCTCTGCTCGGTTCTTAATTCCAAAGAGACGAACTAGATCCAGACTCGGGTCTTTTGCGGCCTCGCTTGGGTCTTCTGCGACCTCGCTCAGTCTTCGGCTCAGTTTCTTCGACCTCGCTCGGGTCTTCTGCAGCCTCTTCTCAGTTTCTTTGGCCTCACTCGGATCTTCTGCGGCCTCTGCTTGGTTTCTTCAACCTCGCTTGGGTCTTCTGCATTTCTTCGGCAAGGAATTGAATCTTCTGCGTTTATTCGGTGGTCTCCTCTTTCGATCTTAGGTTGTTGAGGGGTCTGCAACATTTCTAGAATTGGCTTTGGCTTTATACATTACTCTCGCTCAGATCTTCTGCATTTTTTCGACAGTATCTCCTTTCGATATTCAGTCATTGAGGGGTCTGCGACATTCAATAATTGGCTTTGACTTTATACATTACTCTCATTGAGGTCTTATGTGATAACAATGGTATCTCTATTGCAGTCTCTTCGACGGTCTCTCCTTTCGATCTTGGGTCATTGAGGGGTTTGGGAGATTCAAGAATTGGCTTTGGCTTTATACATTACTCTCGCTCGGGTCTTTTGCATTTCTTTAGTGGTCTCTTCTCTGTGGTGTGTGTGGTATATATGCATTACAGATTCATTTTCATATATCTCCTTTCGATCATTTTCTCTACAGTGCCCATGGTATATATGCATTACACAGAGTGGTGAAGAGGGTCTCGAGTCTGTTGTGATTGTGCATGAGGCTCACATATAACTTCTGAGGCCTTGTATCTCTCTGTGGCGGTCCCTTCGATGGTCTCTCTCTAACAACCATTCCATCCAGTTAAATCTACGTTACAAACACTGCTACATACAACTCTGACATGTGCATATGTTCCCACCTACTTTACTCTTGTTAAGTTTTTCTTATTTCCACTATGAGTACTTCTCCTCATCTTTCTAAACCCCCTTCTAGTAAAGGGAGACCAAGTAAAATTACCCTCGAGAGTCTTTATGAGTACATTGAATCTTTAGAAAGACGAACAGAAGAAAGAGAAAACCACTTTAAAGTAGAATTGGCTACAATGCTTGATAATAACCACAAATCGTTAGAAAAAAAATACTCTCACTCGAGACTGAACTCCAAGAAACGAAAAGTAGAATTCAAGAAATCGAACATAGCAAACAAGCAATGGCTAAATAAAATGACACTTTGAAAAGCGAGATTAAAAATATAAAAGAACAATTACATAATAATTCAACCCTCAATAACACAGAGAATAAATTAGATATTAAACCCATAAAATAAGAAATTAATAAACTAATTGTACTCGACCATGAGCGCCACAAAAGAGCCTTACACATTATAATTGCTGGTATAGAAGAAGAAAACAATGAAGACACGTTAGAATTAGTTAAAGAACAATTAAAGACAAAATCTCAAATTCAAGCAACTTATCTCACAGAAGCAATAAGTGTAGGAAAGATACTTGAGCATAAACATAGACTAATCCGTGTCAAGGTCAGTTGTAATGACCATATATTAAATATACATAGGAAATCCCCAAGTCTAAAAGAAATGGGAATCTTTATAAATGAAGATCTCATTCCAGAAGACCAAGCTTAACTTAGGAAAGAAGAAAAAAAGGTCAAGGCAGCAAGAAAGAATGGAAATGGGAAATCATTAGGAATAGAAAAGCTATTATTAGAGGCAAAGTCCCAAGAACGAGTGATAAATAGGGAATAACATCACTCCAAATCCTCTTCTGGAATTGTTGCAGTTTTCCATGGTGTAAAGGTCCTATGTTAAGTTGGATCCCGAGTGATATTGATCTTATTCTTTTAGTTGAAACTTGGGAGCATGACGAATCTAGGGTCCCTTACCTTGACGGGTTCACTCTTTTGCCTTCCTAGATAAGGAGTCCTCCAGGAGATGTTTTGGTGGTATTGCATGTTATATTAGGAACATTGTTTCCTCTCACATCCGACTTCATAAGACCGACCCCTTCAATCAATACATTTGGATCGATATCTATGATTCTAGAACCAATAATATATTTCTTGCAATCTGTTATTTCAACCCTATCAACTCTACATCCTATAAGAAAAACAACCCCGATAAGAATTGCCCCTTCAATACCTTAGAAAAATACATCTACAACCTAAGGAATGAAGGCAATATCCTTTTGCTTGGGGACTTTAATGTTCAAACTGCTACTAACCAAGCTAGTATGTTAAGTAACAACTCTAACCACGACCCCTTGTGGCTCAATGAGGAGGGTAGCTTAGCTAATAGATTTAAGAGAAAATATGAAGACATAATCGAGAAATTATTCGGCATTGAGCTCCTCAAACATTGTAGTTCCGCGGACCTAATAATTTTTAATGGTATTAATAAATGGACTCTCTCCGGTCAGATGATTTGTTTCCATACGCTGGGTATTTGATCTGAAAATGAGATCTTAAATCAATATTAAGCTATTACAAACTCATGTGCAGGAATGCCTATATTATTTAGTGCAACGGATTGAAAAGATTACGAATAATATAGACAATGAACAATTATAAAACATAATAAATACACACATCAACACAGAAAAATAATCAAGGAGTTCACCAGACTTCCTAGCTACGTCCCCTGGTCCAGCTTTCAGTGTCGACCTCTATATTATGTCTTTAAGAGCAGAATATTACAAGTGTGAGCTCGAAAAGAGTCTCAACATAACAATGACAAAACAACAGGGATTTACTCGAAATCCTCGAGTCTAAAAGAGTGCACAGACTTTCCCTCTTGCTCTTTGTCTTCTGCTTTCTCTTGCTCTCTTCTTTGTCTCTAAGCAACTACCCCCTTTTCTGTGCTACCGTAGAATGGCTTTTAAGCCTATTGGCGCTATCGATTCAATCCCCTTCTTGGGATCTCTGGCTCCCGGCCAATGTCCATTCAAATTCCTGTTGAGAATTAAATAATCATTGCAAAATGCTCTGAGATATGGTGGCCACCTATTTTCAAACGGAAATACTAGTGAAAAATCCCAAAGAATTGCTTCTTTGTTTACATAGAGAAATACACAAGAAAAACTCTAAAACAAAGGAATCAGATGACTGTCATGCCTCATCCGTTATCGGTCCTTTGGCGTCCCACACCATAGATCTATTCTCATCCAATGGTTCACATCCATCCTGATCATCCAACCTGCTCGTGCATTCTGCACCGTTGATTTGCGACCATTTGATCTAATGGCTGATGTGCATTTCAAATGGCTTACTTGCACGGGATCACCTGCCCAAAAAATCAATTTTCTCTCTCCTTGTTGTGTGCTACGTGTCGGTCAGTGTATGGGATCAGGCGGAGCCTGTCCAATACTACTTACTGCCTGAAGCCCGCCCGAAATACAATTTACCACGGAACCCAAATAACATAAAGTTGCATTCATAAATCCTTTCGGGTCCGTGTTTTATCGTTGTAGCGCCATATGCCATGTCTCCTTTGTATTTCGGTTTTATAACAGAAATAAACCAACACACAGAAAAATCCCAACAAAACACTTTTATAGAGCCGCATTTATAATTCCCTTCGGGTCTGCCGATCGCCGATATCAGTGTATCGCATATCACGGGGTTGCGGGTCCATTGGTATCACCCCTTGTATCGTTTCAATGCGATATTATCATCCCGATCATTGATTTGCGCGCTTGATCAACGGTCCACGTTGTGTCGCTGGATCGCGATCACAATTCCCATAAGGCTGTCTCCGATACACTCCATCGATGCGATATCACCGAACCCTTTGATGTGATCCACCTATTTGATCTGGACCATTGATCAGTCCAATCCAACAACTCTGATTCAATGATACTTCAACCTTCGCTTTACTTTGTTTTCCGTCATTCTTCATGGTTTTTCTTCTGCGATAGTGTTTTCCGATAGTATTAAAGACTTAGACTTAGGGGTTTTAGGATCCATTTTGGATCACGCCTTCCTACTGAAAAGATTTTGGACCACCAAAAGTTGGTTTTTAGACATCGATCAAGTGAGGATATAGCTCCCTCACTTGTTTAACTTCTATCCATCGTGTTTTTCTTGGATTTGAACCTTTGAGCCCTACTCTCAGGTACTCAACATCCCCTCGACGCATAGTTCTCACCTTCCTATCCAGAATTGTGTCTTCCTGTAACTCATTGAGATATTCAAGCAACAGATCCTCAATAAAAGGCAAGGCAACTGACTTTGCTCTTCAGGATCTTCAATCATTGATGGTTCATACAATCTCAAGTTTTTTGCATTAACGACTGAATAGATCTGCATATAAGCTGGTAAATCAAGGCGAAAAGCATTTTCACCAATTTTATCAAGTATCTTGAAAGGTCCATACCTTATTGGTTTTAGCTTCTCACCTTCACCTTGCATTCTGTCTTTGTTGATGTACAACCAGACTTGATCACCAACTTGAAAACTATGCTCAACCTAATGCTTGTCATGTCTTGCCTTGTACTTGGCTTGACTTCTTTCCAGTTGTTCCTGTACTTCCTAGTGAATTTCTTAGATTTGTTCAATGAACTTGGTTGCTTTGCCTACATCATTGTGTCCATCAACTGCTATGTCTTTACCAAAGACAAAATCCAAGGGAGACTTTGGTATAAAAACAAAACAAGTCTCAAAAGGAGATCTCTGAGTAGAAGAGTGTGTGGCACGATTGTAAGCATGTTGCACATAGCACAAATGCTCATCCCAAAGCTTGGGATGCTTGCTGCAATAGCCCCTGAGCAACTAGATCATTGTCCTATTGACCACCTTTGTCTAACCATCTATTTGTGGATGAAATGTTGTGCTCTTCTTCAACCTGGTGTCCATCAAATCCCATAAACTTGACCAAAACTTCCCAATAAATCAAGAATCTCGATCAGAAATAATAGAAGTGGTTAAACCAAAATGAACCCATACATTCTAAAAGAACAACTTTGTTGTTTGTTCCGCTGTAACCTGCTTGTTACAAGGTATCAAAATACACATTTTACTGAACCTATCCACAACAACATACAAATAATCATGACCTTTCCTAGATTTTAGCAATCCCCCAACAAAATCCATGGAAACACTTTCCCAAGGACGAGAAGGAATTGGAAGTGGAGTGTACAAGCCTAATTTTGTATTACTGGGCTTGCTTGTAGCACACATAATACACCCTTTGATATATCTAGAAACTATCTCATGCATTCTTGGCCAATAATAGAACCTTTGCAATTGTGCAATTGTTTTACTTACACCAAATGACCTGATATGAGAGAAGAATGTGCTTCTCGAATTATGTTAACTCTTTCAGTTTTTGGAATTCATAACTTTCCCAAATGATATAAGAGTTGGTCCTTTACATAATAATCCAATTCTTCTACTTGCTTGCCATGACTTAAAGTTGCATATACATCTTTAAAATCTACATCTTGAGCATATTGTTCAATGTAACTTTCATGCATTACTGAGTTATGCTTAAGTATAGTAGATGCATTTATGATTGGTCTTGACAACATATCTGCAACCTTATTGCGTGTACCCTTCTTATATCTGATGACAAGATGAAATTGATGTAGAAAACCCATCCACCTATAATGTCTTGATTGATGCAATTTAGTTTGTGAGTGAAAATATTGAAGTGGTTGATGATCTGTATGTATGATTGTTTCTTTACCCATTAGGTAATGTTTCCACTTTTTCACACTTTGTACTAATGCATACAATTCTTTATCATATGTGGTATAATTAACTACTACATAAGTAAATGTCTCAGAATGATAACATATGGGGTTTCCATGTTGCATCAACACTGCTCCCATGGCATAGTCATTGGCATCTATCTCAATCTCAAATGGATGTGTAAGATCTGGCAGTGCTAGTACTGGTGTTGTATTGATTTTCTCTTTTAAGGTGTCGAAGGCTTTCTGTTGTTTGCCTCCCCACTGAAACACCTGTTTCAATCTTGTTAAAGCATGCAATGGAGCTGCAATCAATGAAAAGTTAGCAATAAACTTTCTTTAGTATTGTGCTGCTCCTAGGAAACTCCTAACTTCTGTAGTAGATTTTGGTTTAAGCCAGTTCACGATGACTTCAACCTTAGAGGGATCTATCTCTAATTCACCACCCCCTACAATATGACCCAAATAATTTAAAGATGTTCTGCCAAATTCACATTTCAACAGTTTTACATAGAGGTTTTCTCTTTTTAAAACATCTAAAGTCTGCTTTAGATGCTTTACATGGTCTTCCCATGTCTTACTAAAAACAAGAATGTCATCTAAATAAACAATTACAAAATCATCAATAAATGGTCTGAGTACATCATTCATACTCTCATAAATGTAGCAGGAACATTAGTTAAGCCAAAGGGCATAACCAACCATTCATAAAGTCCTTGCTTTGTCTTGAAAGCAGTCTTCCATGCATCCTGTTCTACAACTCTAACATGACGATAACCACTTCGCAAGTCTAACTTAGAAAAGTAAATAGCTTCTTGATAGCAGAAACAAATTCATTCTAGGTAGAAATGATTTTACCATGTTTTTGCAGATTAGCTTGTGTCTTGCCCTCCCACCATACTAGTGCAGTTCCTCCAAGTCGAAGGCTAGCCAGCTGAATCTTCTTCCTTTATGAATCAACGTTATGTACCCTGCAATATACATCAATTGTCTTATCCAATTATCTAGATTTTCTGTATTAATTTCTCCATCATAAATTTGCAAATCAAACTTCACATCTAATTTGATTAAGGAAGTTTTATTCTTCTTCTTAGAAGAGCTAAAAGATGATGAGGATGACGAAGTTGACGATGGAGGAGATGGTGGAGGAGGCATTTCTCCTTTTCCTTTGCCTTCTAGAGGGGAAACTAGAAAAAGTTTCTATGCTCCTTTTTTTGGTTTGGGTGTTGAAGTGCTTTCACCTCGACCCTTCTTAATCTACAGATACATCTCTTCCACCATGGCTTGGAGTGCCTTAAAAATTTCTATAAATTGAGATTATGATCCCAATAGAGTTTCTTCTGCCATTCTCCTCTGATGTTAGACTCTTCCAATCTATAGATTAGCCTCAACAAGTTCTCCTTCTCCTAGTCTGAGCTTTAATCTAGTTATCATTCAAAATCCAGCACAAGCTTGTCTGACCTTAACAAAACCAAAACCAAATGCTTTGATACCACTTGATCTGAAAATGAGATCTCAAATAAATATTAAGGTACTACAAACTCATGTGCAGGAATGCCTATATTATTTAGTGCAACGGATTGAAAAGATTGCGAATAATATAGACAATGAATAGTTATAAAACATAATAAACACACACATCAACACAGCAAAATAATCAAGGAGTTCACCAGACTTCCTGGCTACGTCTCCTGGTCTAGCTTTCAGTGTCGACCTCTATATTGTCTTTAAGAGTAGAATATTACAAATGTGAGCTCGAATAGAGTCTCAACACAACAGTGACAAAACAACAAGGATTTACTCGAAATCCTAGAGCCTAAGAGAGTGCACAGACTCTCCCTCTTGCTCTCTGTCTTCTGCTTTCTCTTGCTCTCTTCTCTATCTCTAAGCAACTGCCCCCTTTTTCTGTGTTGCCATAGAATGGATTTTAAGCCTATAGGCGCTGTCGGTTCAATCCCCTTCTTGGGCTCTGTGGCTCCCGACCATTGTTCGTTCAAATCCCTGTTGAGCGTTCAACAATCATTGCAAAATGCTCTAAAGTATGTTGGCCACCTGTTTTCAAACGGAAAGACTAGCGCGGTGAAAGATCCCAAAGAATTGCTTCTTTGTTTACATAGAGAAATACACAGGAAAAACTCTAAAACAAAGGAATTGGACAACTGTCATGCCTCGTCCGTTATCAGTCCTTTGGCATCCCACACTGTAGATCTGTTCTCATCCGACGGTTCACATCCATCCCGATCATCCAACCTGCTCGTGCATTCTGCATCGTTGATCTGCGACCATTTGATCTAACGTCTGATGTGCATTCCGAATGGCTTACTTGCGCGGAGATCACCAGCCCGAAAAAGCGGTTTTTCTCTCTCCTTGTTGCGTGCTACGTGTCGATCGGTGTATGGGATCGGGTGGAGCCCGTCCAATACTACTTACCGCTTGAAGCCCGCCTGAAATATCATTTACCATGGAACCCAAATAACATAAAGTTGCATTCATAAATCCTTTCGGGTCCGTGTTTTGTCGTTGTAGCGCCATATGCTATGTCTCCTTTGTATTTCGGTTTTATAATGGAAATACACCAATACACAGAAAAAGCCCGACAAAATACTTTTATATCGGAACTCAAATTTTATAGAGCTGCATTTATAATTCCCTTCGGGTCCGCCGATCATCGATATCGGCGTATCGCATATCGCGGGGTCACGGGTCCATTGGTATCACCCCTTGTATCGTTGCGATGTGATATTATCATCCCGGCCGTTGATATGCACGCTCGATCAACGGTCCATGTTGTGTCACTGGATCACGATCGCAATTCCCATAAGGCTGTCTCCGATACACTCCGTCAATGCGATATCGTCAAACTCTCCGATGCGATCCACTAATTTGATCTGTACCATTGATCGGTCCGATCCAATGGCTCTGATTCAATGATACTTCAACCTTCGCTTTACTCTGTTTTCTGCCATTCTTCATGGTTTTTCTTCTGCAATAGTGTTTTTTGAGAGTATTAAAAACTTAGACTTAGAGGTTTTAGGATCCATTTTGGATTAGTAGCAACGTCGTGGATTATGCGATTTCTGACGTCCATGTCCTCAACTATATTACAAACTTTGAGCCTCTTAACTGGTACGAGCCTGAATCTGACCACATATCTTTGTCTTTATCCCTCAATCTTGCTATGCATATCACCCATGTGTAGGAGAACAATGAAAGCAAAAGTCACATTCACTTCGATAGAAGTAATGTTGACCTTTTCTTAAGGGATTTGGAAAGGGATTTAGGCTCCCTGACTTATAATAACAACATCTATCAAATCTATTACCATTTTACTACTACCCTTTCCACCACCATTAACAAATTCTCTAATAAGACTTCGTATAAGAAGATTAATAGAACTTTCAATCCTTGGTATGACAAAGACTGTAAAATTGCTAGGAAAGCAATCAGAGATGCCCCTAATGAAAGCATTAAGCTCCAGAATATAAGTATATACAAAGCTCTCATTAAGAGGAAGAAGAGGCAATATATTAATAAGAGATAAGAGCATCTTCTCCGCCTTTCTAAAGTTGTGCCTAAAAAGTTTTGGCAGAATGTGCTTGTTCGTAAAACTAAAAATAACCATTCTATCCCCCTAGAAAATTGGGATAACTATCTTAAGAATTTGTATGACTCTCTAGACACCATGGGCACCATCTTAAATACCCTTTTTAAGGATGATATTTTTTCTCTAGAAGACGTTGATTCTGGGATTAATAAGATCACTAATGGGAAAGCCAAAGATATTGAAGGTTACCAAGGTAAGATATTTAAAATGGGAAAATCTATCCTCATTCCTCATCTCCACAAGCTTCTTAATTTGGTTGTAAAGCATGGCTTCCCTAAGATTTGGACGCAAAGCCTTATTGTGCCTATATTAAAAAATGGGGACAAAAGTGTTCCCTCTAACTACAGGACCATTATGATTAGCCACATCCTAGCCAAACTTTATGGGCTCATTCTGGGAAAAAAGTGTAGCCTTTGGCTTGAAAACTAGGGTAAAAGAGCTAAATGGAAAAAAGGTTTTAGGAGACATCACTCGACCATCGACCACCTTGTCACCCTTAGGATCATCGCTAAGGAATGTTGCAATAGTAAAACAGATACCTTTTGTTGTTTTGTGGAATTTAGAAAAGGTTTTGACATTGTCCCCCGAGATAAGCTCTGGGAGAGGCTTGAAGAGATCATGGTTCCTCCTGAAATGAGGATTGTTGTTATATGCCTCTACGAGACTGTCATTGCCAAGCTTAAGACCAACGGAGGGTGGTCTAGAGATATTAAATGTAATACCAGGGTTAAGGAAGCTTGTCCCCTTTCCCCTGCCCTTTTTGGTACTTATATCGATAAACTAGAGGAGTGTTTGGAAACCGCGAGTTGCAAAGGCACTGAACTTGCTGGTGTTATGATTACTCTTCTCCTTTATGTTGATGATGTTTTTCTTCTTGCAAGGAGCCATGATGACTTAGGAAAGCAGCTTAAGACTCTTCATGTCTACTGCTCCAAGATGGGTATGATGATTAATACCGACAAGACTAAAGTCATGATCGTTAAATCCAAAAATATCACCCATGGTAGTTTCTTCTATGATAACCATTGCCTTGAGTAGGTTTCTTCTTATAAATATTTGCGTATTGACTTTCCTCATCAGCTCAACTAGAATTATAGCATTGAGAAAAGAATATTGGAGGTTGGAAAGCTTATTATGAGCTTGAAAACAATTGTAAGTCAATTGATCTTTACATTTGGAGTAAAAAAGGTTCTTCTTTGAGACTCTCGTCACCGTTGTTATCTTATATGAATGTGAAGTTTGGGGGTGCAGTATATCTAGGGAGTTGTGGAGAAAGATTGAGATGATCCAAAAGCAATTCATAACCTATAACCTCAAGATCAAGGGAAATACTCCCTATCCTATCCTCTTGATCGATGCTGGCATGTCCCCCATTGAAAGTGCGTCTATGTTTAGATATTTGATGTATAAGAAGAGCCTTCACAATATGGAATCCAAGAGGGTCCCAAAAATTGCTTCTAACTTTAGTCAAAAACCCCACCTGCACCTCAAGCACGGGTGGCATCGGGATGCCCAGTCTTGGCTCAAGCTTTGGGGGATCAAGGAGGATATCATCATGGGAAGCAAGGACAATATCAAAGATACTATTACCTCCAATTTTAAGGACAAGATGTGGGATGCTAAGGAGTTGTAGGGTAAAAGGAAGCTAAGGTACTATCAGAAGGTGATTAACCCCACCCTTGATAACCAAAATTATCTTTCTATGTTGACTAGCACTAAGAATAAAATTAACATCGCTAGGATTAGGGCTAACTCTCACGATCTTCGGAGTGAGACTACGTAGTGGTCTACTCCCAAGACTCCCTGGGACGATAGGATTTGTCAGATTTGTGATACTAAGAAGGTGGAAGATGAAAAGCACTTCCTTTTAGACTGCCTGACTCTTGCCCACATCCGCTCTCAATTCCCTATCATCAGCCACACCTCCAATCTACTTGGCTTACTAAGCCAACCCAACTATAGCGACCTTGGAATGCTTCTTCCCTTGCTCCTTGATCACAAAAACAAGATTTTGAAGAATGACATTTAGACTCTCTTTTCTTGAGGTCCGATAGACTACATTGGTCTTACTAGACTTTAATCATCATCATCATTATTATATTATGATTTTTTATTTAATTTTTCAGTTTTTATATTTAATTTAAATTATATTATTTAATTTTTTTATTATTTATAATTAAAGTTATTTATTATTTTAATTTTTATATATAATTTGGAATTTTGTGTTTTTAGTTTTTCTAAGTATAAACACTAAAAATACATAAGAGAATTATTCTCAATATTAGTTAAGAAAAATAATAAAATTTTCAATTGTTAAAAAAATATCAAAAACATGTTATATAATATTTTATCATAGATTTTTTTATTATATGAAATGTGATGACAGGCTAACCGTAGCCTGCAAACCATGATCTTTTAAAAACTCTGCATCTGAGAATAAACTCAATTCAGACAGTCTATTTATTTAATTTCGGAAGCCCATAAGAAATCCACTATGTTTATATGCGCGTCCTTTTTATTTAGCAAGCTGAATCTAGTTAACAACTCTATATGAAATCCAAAAGAAATTGCATGTATAACACTCAATAACTAAAGCCTCTGCTCTCCTTAGGTAAACACTCCAGGCATTGCATTACTACTCTCCATATGCAAGCCTTCCACACTCAGCATTTTCAATCAGGCGCTGCTGCATGAACTTTGCTATTCCAATGAGTAATTACATTCAATCCGGCGCTGCTACCAGATTAGCAATCGTCACGACTCTATTAGAATTGTATTGAACACCTGAAACGTGTCTGAGGTGTATTGAGCACCGCAAACATGCTTAAAAAAATATGCTCAAAGAGAATCCGAAACTATAGAGATCTAAAACCGCAGACGTTAAGAGACCCAACACCACAGCAATTACAATCGAGCTGACATGTGAATTTTTTTCACTTCAAAATACCCTTATGTTTGGAACACGCAACGATGTCAACAAGTGTCCGTTCCAACTGCATGTACCCCATGCATGCACGACTTTCGGCAATGGAACACAGTTCATATATATATATGACAGCGCTGTGCTCCTGCTCATCCACGCGCACAGGCACCAATTGTAAACTACGCCCACAACAAACTCATTTCAATCCGCCCGACAGCTATGCTAGTTTTCATATGGCCATCAACATAATATGATTTATGTGCACAACATTTAAATCAACCCCACGTTCACACTATATAACATTACCAAATCAGCCTCGTATTGAATTATAGTGACAACGTATTGAAATGTACGCTCACAGCGCACTGTATATGGCTTGGCTTAAGACAAATTACAGCATGGATATAAATAAAGAACAATCTACGCACCGCAAGTTTTTAAACCACATCCAAATGCCAGGAGTGTGCACACAGCTGGGTTAAAGCACCTCCAAATCTTTGTTTATTCAACCATAAAAATTATCAACACAACTCGATTATCACATCTACTTAACTGTGCGTATTCACATCCAGTTAAATGTGCGAATTCATAAATTTAACAATGGTTCAATTATAATTGCTGAGCGTATATTACCATAAATCCTTTCTTCATAAATTTAACAATGGCGCGGCCATGGACTTCAGGAAACCAACAAACAATTTCTCAATCAACCATTATGTACAAACTGGAATAAAATAAAAACTTACAAACTTGTGTTGGCCAGATAAGCAGAATTTATGGCCCTTACAACTGCCTGAAGGTTCAGAGACCTCTCACACTCTATCTCTCTGTCTGATCCTCAATGCCTCAACATTCCTATTTTATAAAACTAAGCATGATCTAGAATCACCCAAGTAAAAGCTCTAACTGTCTACATGCAATGCATACATAGGGTAAAAAAACATCTGGAGGCTTTTTCCCATCTTTTCCCTTGTTCTAAAATAGAAAAGCCTTCCTTATCCCCATCTATTGCTTTTATGCCTAAAACACTCTCTATTTTATTAAAAATAACAAAATAATCACACTCCCTCTTTATTTGATATTTACAAATGAAAACGGGCTTGATGCTCCCACATCATACACCCAACCTTAAAACTAATCATGATCTCCTGATCATGTGCCTGGATCCCATACTTTGTTCTGCAACCGTCCAAATGCTTTATTCCTTTGCTGCGGCTGCATTTCTGTTGTCCTTTCCTCCATCTTCTTCTTTCTGTCAATCAGGTTCAAGTTCTGATTGATCTTGCTTGCTGCTATTTCTATTTTCCTCCATTTGGATTGCTGCATCATCAGCTGCCATATTTCTTCAATTTCTATGTCCAGCTTACTATTGCTGTTCCCAATTTTTGTTAATTCAACTACAGCCATAGATGCTGCTTTCGCTGCCGCCATGGATGTTGTTACCTCCCAAGCTTCCTGTCCCTCTACAACATACTTTGGCTCATCACCAGTAAACACAATCAAATTGTTAGCATTAAAATCACAAGACCCACTGGTCTTATTTGTGGATTCAGTCACCAACTTTTTCTTCTGCAGCTCCAAGTCTTTTTCAGGAATAAAAAAATCTTCACTGGCTTTCTCCTCAATTTTCTCTGGCAATATTTCAGCATGCTGGTTTGTGTTCACCATGAGACTGTCAGCTAGTCTCGCCTTCTTACCATCTTCTGCTTCTGCTTCATGACTATCCTTCATGAAAACTTCCATGTCATATCCTGGATTCTGCAACCAGTATTCCAGCAGTGCAATTTCTTTGTAGCATTGTTGCAGCATCACATCATCATTTACAGTCCCATTTATCTTGGCATCCTCTTTCTTATGTCCTCTACTGTGGCTTTTTGCTCTATGACTATTTGTAGTCATCTTCTTCTCGTCTTTCTTCACGAGCTCCTTTGCACCAAGCCTCTGCAACAGCTAGTCCTCCTGGCTGCAATCTTACCTCACTAAGCCCTCCTCACTTAGTCTTTTGGTAAGCACGGGTTCTCCGTCTGGAACCTCTTCCTGAGCAACACCTTTGCTCCTTCTAGGCTTCTGCAATCTCCCACGCTCTCCTGAGAACACTTCAGTTGTTCTCTCTATCCAATTCCTTATTGGATTCTTCAGGTTCACTTCCACTTCTCTGCAACCATAAACTTCAAATCAGAAAAATAACCTCACCTCTAAGATCTTTCCTAATCTTGTCTTCTTTCCACTGCTGCAATCTTGTTCACTTGTGCATGCTGCATATCAGATCTTCAACAAAACTTTCTTCAGTTCTTCAAAAAAAACATACTAGAAAAAAAACAAACTTCTTCAATCCCGCTCTGATACCACTTGATGACAGGCTAACCGTAGCCTGCAAACCAGGATCTTTTAAAAACTCTGCATCTGAGAATAAACTCAATTCAGACAGTCCATTTATTTAATTTCGGAAGCCCATAAGAAATCCACTATGTTTATATGCGCGTCCTTTTCATTTAGCAAGCTGAATCTAGTTAACAACTCTATATGAAATCCAAAAGAAATTGCATGTATAACACTCAATAACTAAAGCCTCTGCTCTCCTTAGGTAAACACTCCAGGCATTGCATTACTGCTCTCCATATGCAAGCCTTCCACACTCAGCATTTTCAATCAGGCGCTGCTGCATGAACTTTGCTATTCCAATGAGTAATTACATTCAATCCGGCGCTGCTACCAGATTAGCAATCGTCACGACTCTATTAGAATTGTATTGAACACCTGAAACGTGTCTGAGGTGTATTGAGCACCGCAAACATGCTTAAAAAAATATGCTCAAAGAGAATCCGAAACTATAGAGATCTAAAACCGCAGACGTTAAGAGACCCAACACCACAGCAATTACAATCGAGCTGACATGTGAATTTTTTTCACTTCAAAATACCCTTATGTTTGGAACACGCAACGATGTCAACAAGTGTCCGTTCCAACTGCATGTACCCCATGCATGCACGACTTTCGGCAATGGAACACAGTTCATATATATATATGACAGCGTTGTGCTCCTGCTCATCCACGCGCACAGGCACCAATTGTAAACTACGCCCACAACAAACTCATTTCAATCCGCCCGACAGCTATGCTAGTTTTCATATGGCCATCAACATAATATGATTTATGTGCACAACATTTAAATCAACCCCACGTTCACACTATATAACATTACCAAATCAGCCTCGTATTGAATTATAGTGACAGCGTATTGAAACGTACGCTGACAGCGCACTGTATATGGCTTGGCTTAAGACAAATTACAGCATGGATATAAATAAAGAACAATCTACGCACCGCAAGTTTTTAAACCACATCCAAATGCCAGGAGTGTGCGCACAGCTGGGTTAAAGCACCTCCAAATCTTTGTTTATTCAACCATAAAAATTATCAACACAACTCGATTATCACATCTACTTAACTGTGCGTATTCACATCCAGTTAAATGTGCGAATTCATAAATTTAACAATGGTTCAATTATAATTGCTGAGCGTATATTACCATAAATCCTTTCTTCATAAATTTAACAATGGCGCGGCCATGGACTTCAGGAAACCAACAAACAATTTCTCAATCAACCATTATGTACAAACTGGAATAAAATAAAAACTTACAAACTTGTGTTGGCCAGATAAGCAGAATTTATGGCCCTTACAACTGCCTGAAGGTTCAGAGACCTCTCACACTCTATCTCTCTGTCTGATCCTCAATGCCTCAACATTCCTATTTTATAAAACTAAGCATGATCTAGAATCACCCAAGTAAAAGCTCTAACTGTCTACATGCAATGCATACATAGGGTAAAAAAACATCTGGAGGCTTTTTCCCATCTTTTCCCTTGTTCTAAAATAGAAAAGCCTTCCTTATCCCCATCTATTGCTTTTATGCCTAAAACACTCTCTATTTTATTAAAAATAACAAAATAATCACACTCCCTCTTTATTTGATATTTACAAATGAAAACGGGCTTGATGCTCCCGCATCAAAATGTCAAATAGATAACCAAAATTATTGATTAAAAAAAACATAGAAAAAGGCTAATCAAATATGAATAAGTATAATATGCAACGTTGCTACTTAGTACCTGTTTATTATGCCTAATTAATAACAAAACTTATTGTAACTAGGATAAAAATAATACAGTTAATGCATAAAAATTTCTATATTTATAGTGGTTTTTAACCTACTTTTTAAAGTATATTTATATCTTTTTACATCTAGCATAAGGTTCTAACTAGGATTTTTAAATGACACTAACTTCCATGGTTGAGCATGGTTTGTGATATACATGAGACACAAATTTAAGAAATAGTTTTCCGTGATCACAAAGATACATAGAACAAATCATATGTTATATTACAACTAACATACTATAGTAATTAGGAGTTATAATGACACTAACTTCCACGAGGAAGCATGTTTTAGGATATGTTTGAGATACAAATCCAAGTTATAGTAATGATGACCATATGAGTACATATAAATAATCATTTCTTATAGTTATTTGAAAAGACAAAAATAATACAATAAAATAAAACTTAAATGCTAATAGTGAATTAATTAAAAAGACAAAAATAATAAAAGACTTTTTATTA
>APFE030608092.1:10683-56850 GCA_000404065.3 Pinus taeda | reverse complement strand
TAGATAATAAACGAATTAGATACACAACAAATTTTGTTTAATAAACTTATTTTAAAATTCCTTTACTAAAATTAAATTTTGAATAAATATAATAAACCCTTTTAACATATAACTTAAAAATTATTTAATATTTCATAAAAATTTAGAACTAACTACTTTATAATATATGCATTTATTGATTGTAAATTAAAATTACACTAAAATTGACCCATCCATTTACCGAATATAAATAGTAAACACATTCCATTCAATTGGATTTGAATAAAAATAACTTTGTTAACTCTTTGAATAGAGCTCATGTTTGAATTTGAATCCTTCATTTTCAATTACCAATTTTTTTCATTTTTATTATTAATTTTGATTAGATTTTATTTATTTAAACATTAACATTTAGATATAACAAGCTAAGTGAGCTTGATTCTGGGAAAACTCCACACTTAAACGTGCTTGAGCTAGAGACAATTTGGGATGGGTGATGTAAGGGCCACGAGCTGCAGGTGGAGACGTGCGAGCGAAGGTGGACGAAATGCGATGAGTTTTGGTGGTTGGAGTGTTTATAACCTGCGGGCGGTCCTGGGCGAGCCGACGGGCGGTCCGACAAGCAGATGAGCCAACGGGTGGGCGAGCCCGACTTAACGACGGGCGAGTGAGCTTAAATGAACAGGCAGGCCGACGAGTTGAGGAGGGTGAACTGACGTGTTGTGGACGAGTTGGTGGGTCAGCCTAGGCGCCCCTACACGACAAGCGATGGATATACATACACGGCGGTGAGATGGAGTTAAGGCATCGAACTTGGACGAGCATCAAAGTGTGAAGTTAGCTTTCGGTGGTTCTGCGGTTGGTACAGAGTGGCGTGCGAATGTGCTCGCATGATGAGCGAACCAAAGTTTGAACCGAATAGGGTGTTGAAGGGCGTGCGAGGGTGTCATTTAGGAATCGTTCGGGAGGTTCGTGCAGGGCGACACAGTGAGGGCGTCCGTCGAATGAAGGACAGGCGAACCGGGCGGAGTGAACGTGCGAGCAAGGCAACACGGTGTGTGTGCACCCACCGGTTGGAACATTGGGCAAGCCGGGTGAGTAACTTGTGCAGGGCGACCTGTGGATGGGCATGCTCGGTGGAGAAGAAACGAAGTGTTGGTTTGTGAACAAGGTGCGACCGACGTGCGGATGTGCCCAAGCAGGCGTGCACAATGACACGGGTGGGCGCCCGAGTTGGGCAAGCAACACGGAGATGAAACGAAACGAAGTGCGATGGGTTGTGAACGAAGGCAACCAACGTGCGGACGTGCTGGGTAGGCATGCAAGGTGACACGGGGAGGTCGCCCAAGTTGGGAAAACGGCACGACGAGTTGAACGAATGTGTTTAGGGGTAAATAGAGAGTTGGGCAAAACGTGCGGCGACCGTTCGGGCGTCTCGATGAGCTGGGAACCGAGTTTACCGACGTTTGTAAATTTGGCTAAGTGTAAATTTGGGGTTTCCCAAGATTGAACTTGTATGTATATTGATATTGTGGGCAGACTCATTATAGGGAGTTGCCCCTCCCTTTATAATGTTGTGCATTTATATGTGTAATGTTGTTTATGGTGAATGTTTATGGTTTTCACCGTGTATAAAGGAAAACATAATACTTGGTAAAGAAGAGATAAACTAAGTACGAATGTTAGGCGTAGTCCATGGTCATAAGTATTGGTGAAAAGAAAGTGGTCGGTGGTGCCGCACCTCGCTATAGTGTGGTTGGAAGAGTATCGCCACTGTAGGGGCGTGATAGATGACCTCCCGGGAAGTCCTGGTTACCGGGTGCAAGCCCCAGAAGTGATGATTGATGCTATGTGATTCATTTCACTAGTTTCAATCCCACTTCTTCACCCCTATGAGCATCACCCAATGCAATGAGTTCTAAGTGACCTATTCAAAAATCATGAAAAATTAGTCAGTTATGACTACCTCTCATAGAAATGGTCATAGATGAATGACTTACTTAACGCAGTTGAATCCCAAAATGATATCTAAAAAAAATATTATTATTATGAAATAAAATGAAGATATAACAAAAAGATTGAATTTATTTTTTAATTTTAAAAATGTTATTATTATTATTATTATGAAAAAAAGCTTTATTTTATTGTAATTTTAAAAAGAATAAAATTATATATTCAATATATTAGAAGTATTTTGAGAATCAAGAACAAGTTTAGGAGTCAAAAAATTTCATCCATTCAATGTTGGAAAAAATTGGGATTAATATTTATAACAATAATTTATTTTCTCTTTCTCGCCCTTCTCCCAACTCCCTCGAGATGAGTCAATAGGGACTATTTCCAATTCCATCCCAGTCACCAGAGAGGGTTGTTCTTCTTCAAAATTAGAGCTTCCCGACCAGTGGAACCAGATTCATGTTTCATCTCATCAGCTTATTCATTTTGTACCGACTGAGATGTGCCATCAACTTTTGAGTATTCTTATTATCTTTAATAGGCGTGGCCTTCTCTTCTTCATCTTCTGAACATGTGGGATCGAAAGGTTGCCAACCTTTTGTATAGTGAGCTTGCCCCTTTTTATTCCTTAGGGGTTTCTTGTCCTGTGGATAGGAATCTTTCAGGTGACCTTTTTGAAAGCTTGTGCGACATATGAGCGTTGTGTTTTTGTAGTCTAGGCTTTGAATCCATTGAAATGTTTCATTTTTCAGCATTATGCGATCAGGAAGACCTTGCTTGGTTCTACTTCCACACATATTTGAACAAAAGTAAATAGTCCTTATTGAATTCGCTCATTATTTGTTTCCTTTTAAATGCCCAGAGTATTCTCAATGTATTCTAGAACATTGTTATGCCATAAAGTGAGGGGTCATTTTGGAAGTTGCACCCATCTTTGTGACCACCATTGTTGTGGGGTCAAATTCCAGAAACCATGGAGTTATGAAAAGGTGTGCTCTTCCCCAAAACCAGGGTCCTTCATTAATAACTTTGTCCAAATCCTCTTAGGTATCAAATTGGACAACAAAAAAGCCCTTGGAGTAGAGATAGATGCCCAAGCAGTGAAAATCCATTGATGCAAAGTATCTGTTTTTGGCCAAATCCCAGTGAATATATAGATGAGAGCCCTCGAATGAAGGAAATAAAAGAGATAGTTTACTTGTTGGTTTTTTATGAGCCCCACATTTTGTTCCTCTTGCACCTAGATCTAGACAGAATGCCCCATGAGATTTTTGAGCGAGATTTGAAACCCCTTGATTTGTAAACTATCGTGGATATTCCACTAGACAATTCATTACAACAAATCTGATAATAATATATTATAGTTCTGAATTTTTACACTATTACAGTTTTATTAAACTTCTAGATCTGTAAATTTAACTGTAATTAGTACATGCATGTGAATGAAAATTATGCAGACAAGTAGAGAATGACAAAATAAGCTCACACACACACATAAGACACAAGATATGCATTGGGAAACCCTTTCAGGAGAAAACCCTGCTGGAAGGTGAGGCCACTTCGCTCTCTTTCTCTATTTGGAAAATAAGGTTCTAGGTATAAAGAAGTAATGCATGTGGCCCATGGGCTGCTACATTGCACAAATCCTTTGTGCGTACTCTACCCCCTATCTCTCCTGGCTATCTTTGCTCAACTATGTAATGAAATACTCTTGAAAGAATGGAATGTATCTTCCTCCTAGTGGCCCGGTTATAACACAACTTAATAGCCTACTAGTGATTAAGTTTGATTACATCAACGGCTAACTAGAGTTACAATATAGACTCTTCCAGAGTCTTTACATCAAAAACACGCGGCTAGCCCCTTTTCCATGAATAATGGGGGCTGTCGCTGAACTATAGGTGTGAAAACACAAAGCTCAACTTCTGAGTAACATAACTTTTGCATACAAACTTTGATTGACGCGCTTCTTGCGCTATTGGAAAGATCTCTGTGTGTAGAACAAGTTGAAAAAGTGTGCGCGGAAGCGACAAAGTTTTACCCTAAAAAAATGATGTTTGATGTCTCAAAACGCTCTTGGAAGGTTTCAGACCCCATTTCGCCAAACTGGGTCCCGCTAGTAAAAACAGTGCCATGAGTTGATTCCTCCTCCTTTTCCACTCCGAATGGATCAAGATGGATGAAAAACAATATAATGACCCAATCTGAATCACCCCTTTGCTCCAAGTTGAATGTCTTCGTTGCCTTTTTTCCCACCATTCGAAAACCGATATAAAATAAGGATTTTGCAGGGAATAAATAAGGGAATATCCCCAGAACCTAGGTGGCCAAAGAAACATAACACCCTTGTACTCCTGGTTTCAAAGTATAGCTCTCTATAAAGCAGAATGTTGTCATGAAAAAGGTAGATAAGTGATTTACAAGACAAAAGATTTTACCATGTGTCAACATTGGTGACAGACTAGGGTTCCCACGATGTTGTAGCCATGAGATTTCTCTCTATTAATTGTCCCTAATATATAAAAGTAATAAAATAATTTTCTTAACCATGTTAAAATAATATGCAAATTATATATATGTTAATAAATAGTAGGATGACTTAGGTATTACATCACACAAATTATAAAAAATTCTTGCATGAATGACAATTCTGACTTTCCACATCTCATACTAATAATGTAATAGATCACCAAATAGTCATATTTTTCATCCCCAGCCATGACAATGAATAGAAATACGAAAAGGGCACGATCGTTCACCCTTTATCATACTCCCATCACGAGTCCCATCAGAAACCAAAGAGCCTTTACACGAATGCCACCTAGCTAAACATATATTT
Source organism: Pinus taeda (assembly GCA_000404065.3). Classification (NCBI taxonomy): domain Eukaryota; kingdom Viridiplantae; phylum Streptophyta; class Pinopsida; order Pinales; family Pinaceae; genus Pinus; species Pinus taeda. The sequence goes on along the minus strand of APFE030608092.1, from coordinate 52,076 downwards.
TACCCACAAAGGACACGTCACCAACTTGACATCAAAGAACTTTCATCAATTGACCACATATTGACGTGACCCCTGTGAACGCTGGTCCTTATCTTAATAATTGATGACACGTATCCATGAGTAACCAATCCCGTGTCAAGGCGGCCGACACCCACCGCCTCCCAGTCAATCAATGACGCGACGTACAGACAGGTACTTCCACGTGTCGACTATATCAGCATCAAAAAAAGCTTCATGTGACGCTTTCTCTCAACGGTCGTCTGGACTCCTCAACTCCACTGAATACCATACAAAATATCGCGCCGCTACGTGCAAAACGGTAAACCTTACAGCTGTCTAGCCAAAAAAATATCCCTGACGTGCAGGTGGGATATACTAAATGTGTATATAACGCCACCTTCTGAATGCGAGTTGCGTGTACATGGCATGTAGTTTAGGATGAACGTCATCGAATCGGCGCAGTCTGTGAACGAGTTCAGGCCTATCAGAGAGCTGGGCCATGGCGACATGGGGACCGTGTATCTGGCAAAGCATGTGACCAGCGGGAATCCCGTGGCCATGAAGGTAATGAACAAGGAGCTTATGCAGAAGAAGAGGAGCCATAAGAGGGCGCGGATGGAGAAGGAGATTTTGCAGAAGCTGGACCATCCCTTCTTGCCCAAGCTTTTCACAAAGTTTGAGTCGGAAAACCACTCTTTTCTGCTCATGAGCTACTGCTCCGGAGGTGACCTCAATACTCTCAGGCAAAGGCAGAAGAACAGGAGGTTTTCTGAGTCTACTGCCAGGTAATTTTTTTTTGGGTATATTTTGAATGATTTAGAACAATTTTTTTCAAATAAGAATGTTTTTCAAATTAATTATAATTATATTACTCAGAAATTTTAGGATATTAAATTTAAGATGTGATTAATTTGAAAGACATTTTTATTCTATAGCAAGTTCAATTCTCTATTTCTATTTCTCTGACCCTATGATGGATTGGACCATCTTGCTCCCCTATGATGGATTGGACCAGGAGCACAAAACCTGTTGGCCATCTTGTTGGGCTAGTGCGACTAGATTATCAAAGTGGCAAATCTTAATCTCTAAAATGTGGGAAATTTTTAATGATTTGCATTTTTGATTAAATGATATTTGTGTTATTAGAAAATTTATTTTTCAATTAACGAAATCATGTTATGGACACCAAACCTTCCCACCTAACTTTTGAAACAAATAACCATATTATAGAATTGAGGCTTCTTTATAGAATTGAGGCTTCTTTGATCAATCATAGTTATAAGAAGAATTTCTGGGTAAATCACATAAAGAAAGACCTTTGTCGACGCGTTTCGAACCAACTAGTGCGGTTCATCGTCAAGACAAGTTGTCACGATGAACCGCACTAGTTGGTTCCAAACGCGTCGACAAAGGTCTTTCTTTATGTGATTTACGCAGAAATTCTTCTTATAAATAACCATATTATTTAGATGATAAAATTTCAAACATCTGGGCTGGTCTGGCGCTGTTTTCACCCCGTTATCAAAGTGGTAAACCTTAATCTCAAAGACATACTAGCTTTAAATGCGGGGAAACTCATTGTATCAAAGTTCCAGAGCCTGCATTTATATAATTTTGTCCAGTGCTTAAGGTTTTGCTTTGCTATGTTTTATCAATGGTGTTCTTCATGTTCCAGGGCATGCTTTTGAAGAACAATGCATGCATTTCTGGCAAGTCTGTATGTGGGTTAATGTTTATATTATCATTGCTGCTTTTGGTTCCAGAACTGAGCATGCATTTAATGCAAATTTGTATGGTGCCTAATGCTCACTTTATCAGTGCTCCTTTTGATTACAAAACTGAGACTGCTCTTGATCACAAAACTGAAAATAGTGAGTCTTAGATCAGAGTCTCAAATGTAAGACCATTAATTAAGTTTGGAGTGACTTAATGAGTGGATAAGGGAATCTCGAGTCGTTTCATACGGCCAAATAAAGTTTTGCCATTATGGCATATAATCCATTTTCTATGAAGGGCCAAATAAAGTTGTCATTATGGCCCATTTTCTATGAAGGCCATGATAGTGATTTTTTTAAAAACAGTTAACATTTCTAGAGGAAAGGGGTAAATTATTTGGGGCGTGGCGTGGTTGTTTAGAACAAAGTTAAAATTTTAAGAGCAAAGGGTTAAGGTTAGGTGGAGGTAGAGGAAGTCACCAGGTTAGGTGGAGGTAGAGGAAGTCACCAGGTTAGGTGGACGTCCTGCAAGTTACAAGAAAATCTGGTTCCACATCAAAGGGTTAAAATTAGGTGGAAGTCAGCAAAGGGTTAAAATTAGGTGAAGGGATGAGAAAATATAATTATTTTTGATGTTAAAATTTCTATCAATTAAGTAAAATTGTGAGTCTGACCATTTGGATGAAAGAGTTAATATAAATATGGTCTAATGGTTAGATGGAGAGATTTGATCCTTACAAAAGACTTGATCCAAAGCTGTGACATGCTTTTCGTAGTAGTTAAATTGCTGATGCTAGTAGAAACAATAATAGTAAGTTCTGTGGATATGGTCTAATGGTTAGATGGAGAGGTTTAGATATGGTAGGTTTAGATATGGTCTAATGGTTAGATGGAGAGATTTGATCCTTACAAAAGACTTGATCAAAAGCTGTGACATGCTTTTCGTAGTAGTTAAATTGGTAATACTAGTAAAAATAACAAGTTTTGTGGATATGGTCTAATAATTAGGTGGAGAAGATTGATCTTCACAAAAAATTTGATCCAATCCCAAGCGAGACTATATATACCTGTGATCGATCACTAGTGAAAACACTAATAATAAGAATTTGTTTGCTCAGACTTCTCGTAACTGTTTGAAAGGAAGTGACCATATATTTGATTTTCCTAATTATTCGTTGTTGAATATCATATGCAGATTCTATGCAGCAGAAGTTGTGCTTGCACTAGAGTATTTGCACCAGCATGGAATTTTGTACAGAGACTTGAAACCTGAAAACATATTGCTTCAAGCAGATGGGCATATCATGATCACTGATTTCGATCTCTCGCTTATCATCAACAATCCACGTGGAGAGTGTAAGACAAAGGATTCTTACAGGGATCAAAATGGATCATTTAAGAAGAAGAGCAAGTCACTCATGGCGAAGTTGAATCCGGGGCATCTGGGAGCCAAAGATTGCATGAATGCGAGCGCCATAATAATAACAAAACATGATGACAGTGCCAGGGATACCAGTTTTTGCAATTTGGATGGCAGCAAGGATTCAGTTCACGAGCAGTCTCATTCGTTTGTAGGCACTGAAGAATATGTTGCCCCAGAAATCTTGTGGGGCAAGGGCCATGGCGTTGCAGTGGATTGGTGGGCTTTTGGTATATTGTTGTATGAGATGGTGTATGGGAAGACCCCTTTCAAAGGGTGCACTAGGAAAGAAACATTTTATAACATAATGTGCCAGGAACCACCACAGCTCTCAGAACCTTCCAGCCCCTTGAAAGATTTACTCCGGGCCTTATTGGTGAAGGAGCCCACTCTCAGATTGGGGTTCAACTCTGGTGCGCAGGAGATTAAGAATCACAAATTCTTTGAGGGTGTTAGATGGGATGAGTTAGAATTTGTGTCTAGGCCTCCCTTTGTTCCCCCTCCTTTCAGTTTTGAGCATTCACGCATTGTATTGGATGACAGTGTACGTACTATAGAAATGTTTGAGAATTTTTAATTTTTTTGTTAAACAGTTTGTTAGTCACTAATCATGCATCGACAGAAATTAACAAGAGATAATGCCTCTCAAGAAGGTCCTTCCATAAAGTTAGTTAACAAGTTTCTTCCATAAATAACTTGCTTACCTTGATGTATGTATATATTTGGTGAAGATTTGATGTAGATTACCTTGATGTGTATATATATGGCTATATTTGATGAAGATTACCTTGATGTGTATATATAGCATATTTAGATGAAGATTACAGAGGTGATAGAAGAGATTGATTATAAAAAATTATTTATTTATTTTTTTTAGATTATAAAAATTTATTTAATTTTTTTTTTTTAATCTAAGTATTATGATTACAGATTATCATATAAATAATGTATTTGGTGATTGAGTTGAGAAGTTTATTTTACAACTCAGAATGATATGTAAGCTGTCGATCCATCATCAACTTATATGGGCCAAAATTAAAAATAAATAAATAACAATACAAAACATTTAAATAATGTGCGCTCATAAAAATATTACACGTGAAAAAATTAAATCCTCTCATCCAAATTCATATTAGATCCGTATTTAAGATGAATCTATATTGGTAATAATATATGTGAAAAAATTAGATCCTCTCATCTAAATTCATATTAGATCCGTATTTAAGATAAGTCTATAGTAATAATAATGTATCCCACTATAATTATACTTTGTACATAAAAATTCACCTATCAAGCCATCGAGAGAGCCATCTAATTTCATATTTTTTATGCCAATCTATACCTCCTAATTTCATGTTGAGATAATTAAATTTATATAACAAAAATTATAATTAATTAACCCAATTAAAAATAATTATTTATAAATATATCTCAATAAAAACAAATTAATCCAAAGATAAATTTAAGCAAAAACATTTTGCAATATATCTACATATTTTTATTAAAAATAGTGATCAAAGACAAATTTCGTGTACACGCTCAAAGCCATAAACCTTATATATGTGAGACGTTATTTTGTGGGTAGTGAATCTAAACCTATTAGTTGATATATCAAGGTAGGTTACTTTTAAATATGAGGAATATTTGAAACCCAAAGGTAGGTTACTTTTAAATATGAGGAATATTTGAAACCCAAATTTGTCTTGGTTGGTATAATTGTTGTTGAGATAATGGGTTGGTATATCTAGATATGTCTCTTTTTCTTTTTAGCCGATAAACTTTCTTTGGTTAATCATATATTTATTTGATTATTTGGATTTTTTTAATTAGATTATTATTTTTTATTTTTTTATATATAATTATTATTATATTTTTTATATGGAAAAATTTATAATTAATTTTATTTATATATATATATATTATTATATATATATATATATATATATAAAAGAATGATGGCAAAAGTATTCATATATATATATATATAAAAAATTAAAATAGTATAGAATTTTAAAATAATTTTAATAAATTTAAAAAATAAAATGAAAGATAAAATTAAGAAGAGAAAGAAAATAATTTATAATAAATAAATTAAGTTTTATAGGGTTTAAGGGCATAAGGACTAATAGGAATAATCAATATGAATTGTCTAGAAATTAAAAAGTTTCACATCTATGGTTTTTCAGAAGAAAAGGTTGTATATTTATATTAAGGCAATATAAAGGTCAAAATGTTACAGAAAAACATATGCCGCAAAGGAGCAGATCATAAAATGCTCTGAGGGAGCATAGAGAGTCAAAAAAGTGTGGAAGGGAATATCATAAGCAAATGCTCCTGGAGAAGCCAGATATATGGAGACATAAAGACCAGCATGAAAAATGAACAGAAGGCCGTCCGTTAAATGATGACAAAAAACCACATAGGATCTATGCCTGGTTACTTGTGATGTATTCGTATAGAGAGCATATGCAGGGCAGAATGGAATTGAGAGGGGCGTTGGAGCAGTCGAAGATCCTATGATTTCGCCAGCGCCATACAAACCAGACTATGATAATGAGGAGAGGGCGGCGATTTTCACATTGAGAAGACCACCAAAGGAAAGCAGCCTGCACAGTGTCGAAGACAACATGAGGAAAATTGTATAAATGTGCAAGTTCATACCAGATGTCCTGAGTGAGGCCGCAATGAAAGAAAATATGGAAATTTGTCTCTTCATCTGACTTGCATATGGAGCATCTGCTGGGGCCATGCCATGATCATTTTCTCAAGTTGTCCCACGTCAAGTTCTTGTTGCTGAAAAGAAGCCATGCAAAATAGATCATCCTTGGTGGGCATCCAGTCTTCCATAAAACCGTGGGGAAGATTGGAGTAGAAACCGGGGCCAGCGTAGAGATGAGTTCTAAAAATATATCTTTGATGCTGATGGGGGCCGAGGTGTTGGTAGAGAACCAGAATAGGTGGTCGGAGGGACTGCTGCGCAAAATCCCATAAGCTTGTAATGACGAGCACACCTGTAACCAAACAGGGGAAAGAGGAGCCGGCAGGCCAATCTGTTCAGTGGACTTCCAAGTGGGGGAGGGGCCCGCCCAGTCCAAAATGACTTTGTCCCATGCAAAAATTCCCAAGTGGTGCATGGCGGAAATAACATTTTCAGGAAGGAAGAAACTTCGTTTGTTGGCAATCGGGTCAATGCCAAAGAGCACATGTGTTCCAGAGTGTAGACGCCATCTGAGCCTAGAAAGGAAGTATTTCTCTATAGATTTAAGGCTGAGCCAAATGGCAGAGCCTCAATGAATACCAATGGTGCCCCTATGAAACCAGAATTCCAGACCTCGACCCTTCATGTATTTTTGTTGGATTGTAACACTCCATGGCCTAGTGCCAAAAATGCCTCTGTGGAGAGTTTTGCAAGTGAGAGACCTGCCAAAGGTATGCAGGGCTTTCAGACCCCATCCGCCCAGATGTTTAGGCCCATATTTTCCCTTTCTATTTATTTATCTTTAACATAACTATTATAAACTTCATAAACCTTCTAATTGTCAAGAACACGAGTATAATTATGAAGATAATTATGTTCTTCAAGTGAAACTTGATATAAAAACATAGAATTGAAATATATTGAAACCTTCTTTTAATATTGTAAAAAAAAATCTATGAAATTAATGTGTTTGTTTAGAGCAATTATGTTACTCAAAATTATTCAATCTTGTTTTCCTAACATTAGGAACTTGTTTTATTGCACATATCATATCTCTTTGGACTTCTTCTAAAGTTTTTATCTTAACTCGTGTTGTCATCAATGCTCCTTCCGTCACTACATCTCCTTGTGTTGTTTCTTCTCCTTAGGGAAATTCCTCACCCTTATCTCTTGTCATCATCTTGGATTGAAGCGAGAGTTACCTTTTCAACACTCTTATTTTATGATGGAAGTTGATGTGAAATTGCGATGACAATGGTAGTTCCCTAAGGTAGCTTCATGGTTACTTAAGGTATCTGGTTTCCTTCATGTATGGAATTCACTCATTTCATCGTTGGATATTCACTTGAAATTTATGTTGTTTGAATTGTAACCTTTGAATACGCTTTCACTTCAATTGGATTCGAATCAATATGGATCGTGATATCATCTGGATCGATGTTTGTTCCCTTTTATTTAACTTGAATTTACACATCTGAAGATTTTGATACTTCCTTTTTGATAAATCGTTGTACTTTATTCAAATAAATTCTTATCCTTCTTAAACTTCTTGATTTGCGTAAGTAATTTTTCATTCTGACCTTTGAGGTCTGAAATTTCTTCATTTTTGTCTACAATAGTTTTGTCAACTTCTTTTTGCATATTTTGCATTGAATTTTTATTTTCTTAAAACATACTTTTGAGATATCTTTTATGTCTTTTGGTGTTACTAACCCTAGCTTCAATGTAGTATCTTGTAGTGTTGTTTTTTCTTCTTATAGGAAAATGTTAAAAACTTCTTCTTTGTATTGAAGGTGAAGAACCCTAGTGATTTAGTACATTGTGAACCTAGAATAATGTCGCCTTGATCATTCCAAATGGATCTAATAGAGAATTGTGATATATATGTATAATCCCCAATGTTTAATTGTAGATCAGTTATGCCATATTGTTGTGTCCTAGTGGTTTAATTTTCTAATTGTATTTGAATTGGGAATCACCAATTGGTTAGTGAATTTAAGGCTTATATATTATTACTTTCGGCAAGAGCGATAGAAATACTAATATTTTTTTCTAAAAGAGTCCCCCTAATTTTAAATAACACTAAAGCATAGCTATATGAAGTTTCTAAAAAAAATCTTTCTCTTCAATTATAGAATCCATCCCTTTCTCATCAGTGGTTGGCTCAATTTGGTGTTCACCAGAATTCATAATATTTCACCTGATCTTGACACTTTATATTATTAATTTTTTTAATAATTTGTACCTCGACCTCCCTTTCTTTATGTATATAATAAAATTTGTATATCTTGAATTGGTCCCTTTTATGTTGAATGGTGCTTACCCCTTCACACACACACACACATATATATATGGTTTTACTCACCCTTAATTGTGATAACACTCCAACCAATCTTTAATTCCTTTTTAATTTAAACTATTGATTGTAAACTAATAGGGTTTCAAGTTGTAAATTTTGATCTTTTTTATATTAATCCATCAGTGTGCCATCAGTGTTGACGTCGACAATAATTTTAAACCAATAGGGTTTCAAGTCGCGACTTTTGATATTTTGCAAATTAATCTGTCAATGTACCCTTGGTGTCAACATTGATAAGGGAAGTGTAGTTTTCTCACTGTGCCCACTAATTGATCTTGATTTTATATTTTTACATGATTCTTTCACTGCTTGGCGGTGGCAGTGGCAGTGATTAGAGAGATTTGTTTTTATTTTTCCTTGCATAATTTTCGAGCTACACACAACAATTGAGGGATAAAGGGGAATATGACAACAACGTGACGACTTGCTACATTGGCATCTTGCTCAGAGAGCATGAGTGTGTCTACAACTTGCTACAATGGTTGCATGTGGACAATGTTAGTGGTTGAGCATGGGTTTGTGGCTGTGTGTGACAGAGGTGTATGTACTATTATGGAAGACTGGTCCTCTCACTATGACCTCAATCATCCCTTTAAATTTATCTCCAATTAGGACGACCTTGTGGCAGGGTCGATTTCTATGGCGAAACAACTCAATGAGGACTTCCTTCGTGAATTTAGGGGCGCAATCAATAATGACCCATGGATGATGGACAATGTTGGTGGTTGAGTGCAACGAGCGTGGATGCAACTTTTTAATTTCTTTTTTTCTATAATTTTTTTTCATATATTTATATATATATATATATATATATATAATTACCTCAACAAAATATTTAGAATATTTGAAATATGAAAATTTCCATAATGCAACAAGTAATATATTTATATAAAAATGTTTGAATGTACAAAAGTGATATGCTATACTGTGGTTACAAATGAGGGCATGTTTATGTACCTAGGCAGATGCCCTTTCATAAGGGGTTATGTCTTTTGGGACATGCCCTTTTATAACTAATTATACTTTGTTAATTATTATTTATGTTATTTTATATATAATTATAAATCAAGAAGTCACCACGAATAAGTGAAGGGGAAATCAGATCACAAGAACTCCTTATTGACACCCAAATCATAAAAGCATATAAGTGTGTAGGTAGAAGACACAAATCAAAACACACTGAATATGATGGATTAGTCTCAATAGTTAATCTTTTGAATATTCAAATATTATAAATGGAAAGCACTACAAAGTAATTCGTTATATAAGGTCACAGTGGGAATTATGATCAAACCAAACTCAACCATTAAAAAGGAAAAATAGTTTAATTGAATGGATGAAGCATATGAACTATTATATCTCTCTATTTCTCCCAATTTATTTTCCACATCTAATATGCAAAACACCCAGTTAAGTTTGGCCCAAGCTAAAAGTATTCTTTGGTACACAAAATGAGTTAACGGGATATTGATTGAGAAATTTAAGGCCCTGGTATTAAGGCATTAACACTCATTCATTATTATTTTATTAGTTATGGTTAGGGTGACTTACTGGTAGGATATATCATGCTCACTTTGTATTTGCATCTTGTCTTTGTGCATTAGATATTATTGTAAAAGAAGGTTTACCCCTAAAGTGGACTATTATTCTTTGATTGCTTATCATTCTCAATGCGTGGAGTTACTTCTTCATTCTATCATTATGATATTTTGGATTTTAGTTCATAGCATTTAGTATAAAAATATACAATCCTAGGGTCTTTCTCCTTCAAATGAGTGATCTTGGCATTTTCACTATAACATCTTTTTGACATAATTTCAAAATATCAAATTTCAAGACCCTAATGAGACATTGAAGTACTTGTTAAAAAATTATCATTTTTTGGATTGTTATTATTTTCAAGATATAACATATGTAAGTTAAGTTTTTCTACTAGTTCCAAAATTAATCTTTAATCTACAATTTTGGAATTTTTGCTAGAATTTTTTTTTTGTGAAGTTCTAGACTGATATTTTTAGGAATGTTATAAGAAACATTGTATTACCTATGAGAACTATAATATATAGAGATAAAGTCCAAATAGAGTGCCACCAATTCCTTTGAAAGGAAAACATACCACAATGTTTCAAGTAACAATTGTAGAAGAATATTTGAAATGTTGAACATATGGTATTCCATACAAGTTTACTATCGAAAAGCACCAAGAATCAACAAAATTCAAGAAGTTACCATAAATTTCACTTAACAAATCAAAATATGGTCAAACTAAACTATGACATTGGAGAGAAGATATATTAAATTATGATAGGTTAGAATTTTAGATTTAAAAATGGCACAATTTCATAGATACATTAGGAGAAAGATCAATTTTAGAACAAACTCCAAATCAGGGTTTGGAAGGTGTGTCATTTTTCCTTCAAAAAATTGTTTCATTGGGAGATTTGTTTTTATTCATTCAAAATTATGATAAAGAAAAAAATAGGAGTATTATTATTATTATACTAAATGGAAAAGGGTGATTGAAAATTTATTACACCAAATAAACCAACTATCCAAATTAGAGAACTAATCTAAGGAAATGGGTGATACTATGTTAAAAAATATTGAGTTGTCACATAAGAAAGAATTATTTAAAAGGGATATGGATGAAAAGATGGAAAAAATACATATTTCCATGGAACAAAAGATGGATAAAAATATGGAACAAATGGAAGAGAAGATGGATGAAGATATAGAATATATGGAAAAGAAGTTGACAACCAAGATCATAGAAACCCTAAATGGGAGCCTCTCTAAAATTAATAAAGTGACTAAAGGAACTTGTGAAAATAAAGGTAATATTCATATTGAAAAAATTTCCAATAATAAGAATTTTTCAAGGGGGTTCAACTCTAATCTTGGAGTTAATTATGGATGGGTTCCTAAGGGTATCAACCTTCCCATGGTTGAATTAAAGAAATTTGATTGAACAAAGCTCTTTTTGTGGGTGAATTAAATAGAGAATTACTTTGAAGTGCATAATATGATGGACGATAAGCAAATTATTTCATTAGCAACTTTATACTTTGAGATAAAATGTTATCAATGGTATATTATGGACGATAAGCAAATTATTTCATTAGCAACTTTGTACTTTGAGACAAAATGTTATCAATGGTATCAATGTGTAGTTAAAAGAAATCCCCATTCCTATCATTGTGATTGGGGTTTATTTATAAGTGACTTAGAAGCCCAATATGGAAAAGTTTGGGAACAATTAATCAATTGACAAGAATCAAGCACTTAAGTGATATTGAAGATTATAATTCAGAATTTCATGTATTGGCCATAAGGTTGGATAATATAAGTGATGAAAATATGTTGGAAACTTACATCGGTAGATTAAAAGAAGACATCAAACATGAGATTTTCTTAAAACATTCTTAAAATATTATGGAAGTTATGCAATATGTTCATCATATTCAAGGTAAAAATAGGGCTACACACAAGTCTACCACTGGAACATTTTTTTCTTTGAAGAAATATCTTTATATTCTATATGAAGAATATACATGTTTCATTCCTCAAGGGAATTTCAAGCAGCAAGGCTCGAAGCCATTACAAGGATATACTCATTATGAGCTCAACATGTCACACGCAGGAACTGAACCCAAGTGGGAAGGATAACAAAATTTCTCCCAATTACTCAAGCTACATACAATTTACATCTATATATGGAGGAAGCTAAGATCATTTTGGGGTTCATATGCACTGATCAATTGTTAGGGGCATTAAAATAGAAGGAATTAAATGCATAGAACATGGCTCAATCTAGCCTCTATAAAATTCTTTCATGCCCTCGATGAAAATTATTTCAAGCAAATTAAAGCTCCATTTAGTTGTATAGATGAAATTTGTTAGAGCTATAGAACCTATTTATGGATTTAGGGAAGAATTGAAACCCATTTTCTTCACATTAGCATAAATGTCAGTGAGGCCTAGGATTAAGTCATACACATTGAGAAAGAGCCAGGGAAACCTCTTGGATTGATATGGTCCCAAGTGCATTACAACTCCAATACATTGGGGAGCAATTAGAATGATGACACCACCCTTATTATCGGTGTGATAAAAAGCAAACATTTTAGAACCCATTGAAATAACAAATAAGATCATCCCTAGCATACAATTAGTAATTATAACTGCTTGTATACGTAACAAATGACCTTTTCCAAATAAAGATAGAATGTGGCATACAATATGCTTTCTATTGAGGTCAATTATGTCCTCAAAATTCTAAGAGACAATCTTCACTGAGTCTTGACATTGCCTTTCATCTCCTTCTCATTATCACTAAGGCCAAGGTGAGCACCAAAAGGGTTAAATTTCAACACCAAGGTAATTTTATGGATCAAATAATCCTGGATAATCATGGGTCATGTCCTTTTGAGTAGAAAGTTAGGTTTATCCTTCTTCTATGGATGCAAAAAAAGTGAAGGGGGAGTAGGCCCTACATATTACTACCTATTGAGTAGGATTATAAACTCTTGTTTTTCGTTTCATAGTGGAGGAGTTAGGGTTTGATAAAACCTAACAAGAATATGTGCATGCATTGTGTGCAGGCACCTTGACAGGCCCATTACCTTTGTTCATATGTAGCACTTCATTAGATATATGTATTGTGTGATGGCTTTTGTTACAAACAAGGCCTTAGGAAGTTGACGAAGGTAAGATTGATCAGGGAATAGTCTCAAATGTTATGGATTGTTCTTTAGTAATGAATGCAATAATTAGGGAGGTGTACTTTGTCTCCCATTTTGAATCTGTAGAAACACTCCATCAAAGATTTTAATAAGTTGACTTGGATGCAAACCTTATGTTGGGGTTGAAGGTTGAAATGTTTATTCAACTCATAATAAATAAACCATTTTATGAGGATTGAAATGTACTCCAAAAAAGTCCACGTTTGCAATTAGAAGTAGGGAAACTCCACCAAGACTAGGAAGGAAAGTTGAGAAGCTTAGTTAATTGAGAATCACTCCCATTAGAGAGAAAAGACCACCAAAGTGTTCCAACAAATCTAAGGCCCTCCTCTCACCACCCACATCCCCTCCGAGTAACCTAAAAAGTTCACCACCACTGAAGTCTAAATTTCAAGCCGCGCCAGCGCGAGTGCCATCCCCACCCCACTAGTGCCATCCCCACCATAGAAATACGAAAAGGACACGATCGTTCAGACTTTTTGTTACTCCCATCATTAGAAAGCAAATAACCTTTACACGTATGCCACCTTGCTGCAGGCCCCACCATAACGTTAACCCTCCCTATCTTTTAGCTAAAAAGGACGCGTGGCGGCCGACACCGAGGAACCTTCACCAATTGACCAAATGTTGACGTCACCACTGGTCCGGGGCTCCCTATCTCAATACTGATGACACGTCTCCATGCGCGACCAATTCCGTGTCAAGGCAGCCCTGACTTCAATCGTCAATGACGTGATGTACAGAACGGTGCTTCCACGTGTCAACTGTATCAGCAACCAAGAAAGCAATATTGACGGTTTTTGTTAACTGTCTTCCGGTCAACCCGGTCCTACAACTCCACTGAAACCCATCATATCAGATGCCGCCACGTGCACACAAATATATAATCCGTACACGTGTCGAGCCCAAAATATCTTTGGTATCTACTAAATGTGTATATAAAGCCACTTTATGAATCGGAAGACGCAGAGTTAGCTGTGTGTTGAGTGTATATGCATGGAGTTTAGGATGGACGTCATTGAATCCGCAGAGTCTGTGAACGAGTTCAAGCTCATCAGAGCTCTGGGCCATGGCGACATGGGGACTGTGTATCTGGCAACGCATGTGACCAGCGGGAAGCCTGTGGCCATGAAGGTAATGAGCAAGGAGCTTATGCAGAAGAAGAGGAGCCACAAGAGGGCGTGGATGGAGGAGGAGATTTTGCAGAAGCTGGACTATACCTTCTTGCCCAAGCTTTTCACAAAATTTGAGTCGAAAAACCACTCTTTCCTGCTCATGAGTTACTGCTCCGGAGGGGACCTCAATACGCTCAGGCAAAGGCAGAAGAACGGGAGGTTCTCCGAGTCTGCTGCCAGGTATTGTTTTTCTTCTGGGGGCACTTCTAATGATTTTTTTCTTTGATTAAATGGGTGGGTCTGCGATTCGAACTTGGGTGGGTTTTTATTTAACAGGAGCTAAAAGAGATCTAATTTCATTATTGTTTATGGGCTGATATTTTTTCAGCAGGAAAAAAATCGTCTGTTTTAATATTATGGATAAAACAATATATTTTTATGATAGGATAAATTATTTTCATAAATCTTGAAATATATCCAGCTTGAAAATTGCTTTGGAAAAAGCTTCCCCGCTTACATCCATTAGTAATATTGTCTAAAAATTACAACATAATGGTACTATTTGCTCTCATCCATTTTTACACTTTTACACAAAGTCTAATAAGTGGATCAGATTCTTTACTTTTCTGAAGATAGCATACTTAATGTACTCTTTTCTTATATGATTTCTATACAAAATTAGCTACAAAATTTATACAAAACTTAAAACAAAAAGGGACAGAAATTTAATATGGACAGAAATTTAATATGGACTTATCTTCTATAAGCATCTGCTTTTTTGATCCCGGTTCAGTGATCTATCCAGGCACTTTTAGATTTTCAACTTCTGTCTCCTCTGCTCCCATTTTCATCATGATGTGCATGCCTTCTTTTGTGTCCTGTAGTCCATTTTTCGATAATTCATTCGCTGATTTGTTAATATGGACTTATCTGCTATGACGATCTGCTTTTTTGATCTCGGTTCAGTGATCTATCCCGACACTTTTAGATTTTCAACTTCTGCCTCCTCTGCTCCCATTTTCATCATGATGTGCATGCCTTCTTTTGTGTCCTATAGCCCATTTTTTGATAATTCATCCGCTAATTTGTTATGTGCCCTATTGATGTGCTGAATGGAAAAATTCTGAAAGGAGCTCCAAATACATTTTATACGTCTCAGCCAACCTTGTAGTGAAGTTTGTTAAATGTAGTTCTTCCCATTAACATTTGGAATCCCCAAAATAATTATTTATTTTTTATCTTTTAAAATTTCAATTTGATAACCAACATCCTTACACAACATACTAGGTTGTAGAATGAGCCTCTCAGAGAGCCTTACACATCATACTGGACTGTAAATGAATTTTCCCATATCCTTACACATCATATTAAACTGTAAAATAAACTTTTTAACACTAACTCCTTACTACAAATCTTACCACATCATATTAAACTGTAAAATAAACTTTTTAACACTAACTCCTTACCACAAATCTCATGTAACTATCTTTCCTGACAAGACTAAAGTGGGTACAAAACTAAAGTTTGGAGTAACTTAATGAATGGATAAAGGAAGCTAAAGTTTGGAGTAACTTAATGAATGGATAAAGGAAGCTGGAATGGCTTTTCAAGGACCAAATAAAGTTTTCTCATGGTGGCATATAAATCCATTTTCTTTAAAGCGACATAAAGTGATAAAGTTGCCATGCTGGACCATTTTTTTAAGCCATCCACTTTTTTACAGGCGATATAAAGTTCTGCCATGATGGGATAATTCTTTTTGAAGTTATCCATTTTATTTAAAGACGAGATACAGTTGTGCCATGATGGGATGAATTTTTTTAAGCCTATCCATTTTCTCTCCAGGCGAGAACTTAAAGTTCTGCCAGTTCAGGTGAAGCAATTAATATAGGAAAAATTATGGTATTATTTAATTTTAAGGATAATATAGTTTATTTAATTTTAAGGATAATATAGTTTAAGTGAAAAAATTAATGTGGACAAAATTATGCTATTATTTAAGGATAATTTCCGGAAAAGAAATGGGAGATGAGGTTCTTCTATTTATTAATTTTAAGTTACATAAAATTCAGTTTTTTTGTTAGTTATTTTTGTAGGTTAGTTAATTTTATTTTATTTTTTATTTTATTTGGAGATTTAAGTTTTTTAATTAAATATTATTTTTTTAATGTATAAATAGTTTTTTGGAAGAACATGAGTGTAAATTCTATAATCTAAATTTGTATTTAACACAAATTTCTACTAGATTTTAAGTAAAATTGACAAAACATAATTTTAAAATAATTTGTTTTTTCCACCAGAATTTTTGAATATATAGATTGATTTTGTAAATTCTAACTCAAATTTGTAATTTATACAAATTTCTACTAAATTTTGAGCTAAATTAATAGACCGAGGGTTAGCTCAATTGATCTAGTCCTAGTCATTATAACACTTTTGCTTTGAAGAAATCATGTATATATTTTGTAAAAGTAAAAATCACAAATTAATCGAATCAATAAAATAAAATGAATAATAATTTTGACAAAAAATAATTAAAAACTAAATATAAATATAATATAGAAAATAACATGATCAAAGATATTAACTGATAAAATATAATCCACCATACCTTAATATATAATAATATATATATATATATATATATATATATTATTTCAACTACATTTTATTTTTACCTTTCTTTATAATTTTGTTCCATCTTTTTCTTATTTCTTTTAAATTCAGCTCATTTAAATTATGTTAAAATATGTGAAATTTTGTGATTTGTGATTTCTGAATGGAAATTTTTTTTAATGAATGAATTTTTGAAACATTTTTGAATTGAAAAAATTTTAATCTAATTATTTCTTTATTCAAATTCAAACTTGGTAACTATATTTTTTTCCTTTTTTCTTCATAAATGTCTTATTTCAATCTCTTATTTCAAAACTGTGACCTACTTTTTGCAGTTCAAGCTTCTTCTCGAGACTAAGTGGCCATGCCATATATTTGTTTTTCCTAAGTATTCATTGTTGTATATCGTATGCAGATTCTATGCAGCAGAAGTTGTGCTTGCACTAGAGTATTTGCACCAGCATGGAATTTTGTACAGAGACTTGAAACCTGAAAACATATTGCTTCAAGCAGATGGGCATGTCATGATCACTGATTTCGATCTCTCGCTTATCATCAACCATCCACGAGGAGAGTGTAAGACAAAGGATAAATCCAGGTTTTGTTATTTGAATGGCAGAAAGGAAGCAGCAGCTTACGAGCAATCTCATTCGTTTGTAGGCACAGAAGAGTATGTTGCCCCAGAAATCTTGTGGGGCAAGGGCCATGGCATTGCAGTGGATTGGTGGGCTTTTGGCATATTGCTGTATGAGATGGTGGATGGGAAGACCCCGTTTAAGGGGTTGACTAGGAAAGAAACTTTTTATAACATATTATGCAAGGAGCCACCACAGCTCTCACAACCTTCCAGCCCCTTCCAAGACTTACTCCGATGCTTGTTGGTGAAGGAGCCTACTCTTAGATTGGGATTCAAGTGTGGTGCCCAAGAGATTAAAAATCATGAATTCTTTGAGGGTGTTAGATGGGATGAGTTAGAATATGTCTCTAGACCCCCTTTTGATCCTCTTCCTTTCCGTTTTGAACATTCGCGCATTGCATTGGATGATAATGTACATACAATTGAAATGTTTTGAGAATTTTTAATTTTTTTTTGCCAAATATTATTATTTTGTTGGTGACTAATCATGCAACGATAGATCATGGCTCTCAAGAAGGTCTCTCTATAGCTTATTTACAGTGATATTTACAGTGATGTATCTACATATTTAGTGAAGAAGAGATGCATGGTCCAACGAATGTGTATATATTGGGTGACACAAAGATTGATTGAACGAAATGTGTATATATTGGGTGACAAAGCCATTGAGTCTAAACGAATGCATAACTTAATTTCCTTGTTAATTATTGTAATATATTTCTCCAAGGTGTATATATTGGGTGACAGAAATTGAGACTAAACCAAAGCATAATCTAATTTCGCCATTCTTTCTGAATTGGATTTTATTTAAAAATAAAATAATAATTATAAAAATTATTTAAAAATAAATAATAATAATAATAATATAAAAAAATAGTAGTGGATTAAAAAAATTTAGTAATTTTAATTTTACATTTTGATATATAAACAATATTATAATGTAAAATATATTTATACCTTCAAGAATTTGATTTTTTTTAGATAGAGAAAATCCTAGATAGAAGGTTGGTTAAGACAGTATATATCTATCTTAACAAGAAGTCTCTAGAAAGACTAAATTTATTAAAATGCAAAACTTGAAAAAATGGATGTACTTCTAGGTATTTCATCCTAGGTAGATCCATAGTTTATATATATACGTGTAGTCTAACTAATAGACAAAATGGGTTTTGGTCATAAATTTTGCAATACTTAAAATTACAATTTTTAAAACTCTCTATTGGATTTTCAACAAAATTGACCACTATATATATATAATTGAGATGTGTGACACTTGCTCATTTACATATACAGATTGGTGACCAAATGGAGATCATCGCGGATGAGGCTACATGTTGGTCGCTGGTGATTTCGGTGGGAGACCACCAGGACGGAATGTTGTCGGGACGACAACGTCTTAGGGTGGGGGAGGATGTTATGCCCTGAGGAATCGGGGCGACCCACACGACGGGGGAACAAGCCTTCATCCGGCAGTGTGCACGACCCGGGCACCGGGCGAGGCTACACGACAAACAGGTTGATGGTTGAAGGGCACCGCACACAACGGGCGGGCGACCCAAGGGCGACCCACGCCCGAGGGGCGGACGCCCTGAACGAAGTCATCGACGAAACGACAGTTCAGAACATGCACGGGCAGGCGACTTGTGGCGGAACGGTTCGGGTAGTGCGCCGGGCGCACACCCGGATATATAGTCAGTGGCATACAGCAGTTCGACAATCGAACGGTTCGAGGCATAACCGGCAGTTCGACGGTGAATGGTGTGGCAGGCAAACAGTCCGGTATAGACAGTTGAACGCGGGGCGGTTCGGTGTGTAAACGAGTCAGCATATAAACAGTTCGACAGTCCGGCGGGGACGAACGAACTGGCAGTGCGATGATCGAACGGTCGGGCACGTAGTAGTTTGACATTACCACAGCGCGGGTGCGGCGTGCAGCAGCACACAGGCAGCGATATCGCGGGTAGGAAGGCGGGACGTGCGACAACCACCCGAACGTTGGAACGGGCAAACAGATGGACGACTGGTTGGAGAGCAGGCGGGCGTTCGAACGATGGGCGGAGCGCTGCACGAAGGTGCGCCCACCCGTCCGAGCGACGTCGTGCAAAGAGGCATTACGTTGGCGAAAGGCACACGAGGTGCGCCCAAACGAACACGGTGGACGACATCAACAAACACACAGCGAACACGAAGGTGGAAGGCAGCGCAGCTCAAAGGTGGCGCACACGCAAGTTACGAGCGGACGCACAAGTGTGGCGATGAGGTTATACCCCTTTGGCGTGGGCGGCTTTGTGCGACAAAGGCCGACCCGCCAAAGTGGGGAGACACGACAATTCGAAGAACAAAGCGTCGGCTTCATTGTAAAATGGGCGAAGTGTTGGTAAATTGGGGTCGGCTTTGCAAACCGACACCCCTATCCGAATGGCGGTGGAGCCTATATAAAGGCAAGGCGTTGTAGCCATTTGGAGATCATCAAGCAAGTGATCATTCGATCAAGTGAAGCTCGATCTCTCTAAGTCTTCTAAGGGCGCAGTCAAATTATGCGCAGAAGTAGCGCAGCATGTAAGACAAACTCGGGTTTTGGAGGCGGAATAGGGGGTCGGGATACACGGTCGCGGACTGTGGGTTTTTATGCCGGTCTTGGCACAAAACAGTCGCACGGTAGATGCGCACTTGAATTGTAAGAGACGGTATATGTAAAGTGGTTGTTAGGCCTGTTGTAATATCGTGTTGGCCGCGGGCGCACGAAGATTGTAAAACTTGGACAAGTTAATAAAAGAGTTGAGGGCGCAATCGTTCGGGAGTTGCCCCTCCCATACAATTATGTGTTAATGTCTTTCGGTTATTACATTGCATGATAATTGTGTTGGTCAAGATAATAACGCAGGTTATGAAGTTAAATGTTATAATTGAACACGAATTATAATTAATGGAATTATGATGTTTGCTGTTCGGTTGTGAAGATCTCTGGTTATATGTTTATGGTTCGGTTTTATAAGTTTTACGGTTATACTTATTCGGCGAGGTAGAATTAAGTGTTGTGAAGCGAAGGCGTAGTCCATATACGTTCTATTAGAGTGTACGGTGGTGCCGCACCCGCCCAATAAAAAGAAAAAAAGATTGGGGGCGTGACACCTGTGCACGAAGGGCGGGCAACCTGTGCACAATGGGCGGGCGACCCGGGGTGGGCGCCCGGCCATGCGACGAAAGTTTACAAGCTATGCGACAATGGAACGAAGGCTGTAGTGCGAACAAAAGGAAAGAGCGATGGGTTATACCTTGGCGTGGAGTGGCTTTGCCCATGGCAAAGGCCGACTCACAAAAAAGATTAACACTTGGCGTAAAACATGAATTATGGGGGTCGGCTTTGAAAGCCAACGCCCCTCACACTTGAGCTAGAAAGCATATAAGTATGTGAACGCAAGGCTCATTTGTAACCATCAAGCATCTTCGCTCAAGTCTTGAGTCAAGACAAGAAGTGCGCAAATCTTAAAGGAAAATGCGCATGTCTTATGCGCATAAGGAATAAGAAAAGGGCGCAGGTTGTCTCGGTCGAACTTGGCAAGGAGGCCGTGAACGAACAGGGGTCGTGGAGCAGGTTTATGCAGGGCTTAAGGCAGAGGTCTTGCGTCTTGGTTGAGCGCACTCTAGCCGTGAGGAGTTAGCATATGGTAAAGGCTGTTCTACGCCTATGTTGTAAGCAAATTCTAGTGTTGGCCTTGGGTTTACGCCAGGCACACTTGTATTGTAATATTGGAAAATCTGATATAATATATTGTGGGCAGACTTTACCGGGAGTTACCCCTCCCTCTATAATTGTGTGCAATTGTCATATTTTGGGTTTAATTGCATATCGGTTATGAATGTTTTAAGTATAAACATAAACGGTTTCACTTGGTTCACAATAATAAACTAAGTACAGTTATATGGAAGGCGTAGTCCATATTCACGATTATTGACCAAATAACGTGCACAGTAGTACTACACCCGCCCAATAAAAAAAAAGATTGGAGACGTGACAACCCATCCCATCCCATCCCATCCGACTAACCTAAAAAGTTCACCACTAAAGTCTAAATTTCAAGCCGCGCCAGCGCGAGTGCCATCCCCACCATAGAAATACGAAAAGAACACGATCGTTCAGACTTTTTGTCACTCCCATCATTAGGAAAGCAAATAGCTTTTACACGTATGCCACCTTGCTGCAGGCCCCACCATAATGTTAACCCTCCCTATCTTTTAGCTAAAAAGGACGCGTGGCGGCCGACATCGAGGAACCTTCACCAATTGACCAAATGTTGACGTCACCACTGGTCCGGGGCTCCCTATCTGAATACTGGTGACACGTCTCCATGCGCGACCAATTCCGTGTCAAGGCGGCCCTGACTTCAATCGTCAATGACGTGATGTACAGAACGGTACTTCCACGTGTCAACTGTATCAGCAACCAAGAAAGCAATATTGACGGTTTTTGTTAACTGTCTTCCGGTCAACCCGGTCCTACAACTCCACTGAAACCCATCATATCAGATGCCGCCACGTGCACACACAAATATATAATCCGTACACGTGTCGAGCCCAAAATATCTTTGGTATCTACTAAATGTGTATATAAAGCCACTTTATGAATCGGAAGACGCAGAGTTACCTGTGTGTTGAGTGTATATGCATGGAGTTTAGGATGGACGTCATTGAATCCGCAGAGTCTGTGAACGAGTTCAAGCTCATCAGAGCTCTGGGCCATGGCGACATGGGGACTGTGTATCTGGCAACGCATGTGACCAGCGGGAAGCCTGTGGCCATGAAAGTAATGAGCAAGGAGCTTATGCAGAAGAAGAGGAGCCACAAGAGGGCGTGGATGGAGGAGGAGATTTTGCAGAAGCTGGACTATCCCTTCTTGCCCAAGCTTTTCACAAAATTTGAGTCGAAAAACCACTCTTTCCTGCTCATGAGTTACTGCTCCGGAGGGGACCTCAATACGCTCAGGCAAAGGCAGAAGAACGGGAGGTTCTCCGAGTCTGCTGCCAGGTATTGTTTTTCTTCTGGGGCACTTCTAATGATTTTTTTCCTTGATCAAATGGGTGGGTTTCTGCGATTCGAACTTGGGTGGGTTTTTGTTTAACAGGAGCCAAAAGAGATCTAATTTTTTTACGTTCATTATTGTTTAGGGCTGATATTTTTTCAGGAGGAAAAAAATCGTCTGTTTTAATATTATGGATAAAATAATATATTTTTATGATGGACAAATTGTCTTCATAAATCTTGAGATATACACAGTTTGAAAACTGCCTTGGAAAAAGCTTCCCCGCTTACATTCATTAGTATTATTGTCTAAAAGTTACAACATAATGGTACTATTTGCTCTCATCCATTTTTGCAGTTTACACCAAGTCTAATAAGTGGATCAGATCCTTTACATTTCTGAAGATTGCATACTTAATGTACTCTTTTCTTATATGATTTCTATACAAAATTAGCTACAAAATTTATACAAAACTTAAAACAAAAAGGGACAAAAATTTAATATGGACTCATCTGCTATGAGGATCTACTTTTTTGATCCCAGTTCAGTGATCTATCCCGGCATTTTTAGATTTTCAACTTCTGTCTCCTCTGCTCCTATTTTCATCATGATGTGCATGCCTTCTTTTGTGTCCTGTAGTCCATTTTTCAATAATTCATCCGCTGATTTGTTATGTGCCCTGTTGATGGGCTGAATGGAAGAATTCTGAAAGGAGCTCCAAATACATTTTATAAGTCTCAGCCAACCTTGTAGTGAAGTTTGTTGAATGTGGTTCTTCCCATTAACATTTGGAATCCCCAAAATAGTTATTTATTTTTTATCTTTTAAGATTTCAATTTGATGACCAACATCCTTACACAACATACTAGGTTGTAGAATGAGCCTCTCCAAAAGCCTTACACATCATACTGGACTGTAAAATGAATTTTTCCCATATCCTTACACGTCATATTGAACTGTAAAATAAACTTTTCAATACTAACTCCTTACTACAAATCTCATGTAACTATCTTTCCTGACCAGACTAATCTCATGTAACTATCTTTCCTGATTCTTTCCTGACCAGACTAAATCTCATGTAACTATCTTTCCTGACACGACTAAAGTGGGTACAAAACTAAAGTTTGGAGTAACTTAATGAATGGATAAAGGAAGCTAAAGTTTGGAGTAACTTAATGAATGGATAAAGGAAGCTGGAATGCTTTTCAAGGACCAAATAAAATTTTCTCATGGTGGCATATAAATCCATTTTCTTTAAAGCGACATAAAGTGATAAAGTTGCCATGCTGGACTTTTTTCTTAAGCCATCCACTTTTTTTTTACAGGCGATATAAAGTTCTGCCATGATGGGATAATTTTCTTTTGAAGTTATCCATTTTATTTAAAGAGGAGATACAGTTGTGCCATGATGGGATGAGTTTTTTTAAGCCTATCCATTTTCTCTCCAGGCGAGAACTTAAAGTTCTGCCAGTTCAGGTGAAGCAATTAATATAGGAAAAATTATGGTATTATTTAATTTTAAGGATAATAAGTGAAATAATTAATGTGTACAAAATTATGCTATTATTTAAGGATAATTTCCGGAAAAGAAATGAGAGATGAAGTTCTCTATTTATTAATTTTAAGTTACATAAAATTCAGTTTTTTTGTTAGTTTATTGTTTTTAAGGATTAGTTAATTTTTTTGTTATTTTATTTGGAGATTTAATTTTTATTATTTAATATTTAATTTTTTAATGTATAAATAGTTTTTTTTTGGAAGAATATGAGTGTAAATTCTATAATCTAAATTTGTATTGAACACAAATTTCTACTAGATTTTAAGTAAAATTGACAAAACATAATTTTAAAATAATTTGTTTTTTCGACCAGAATTTTTGAATATATAAATTGATTGTGTAAATTCTACAACTCAAATTTGTAATTTATACAAATTTCTATTAAATTTTGAGTCAAATTAATAGACCCGAGGGTTAGCTCAATTGATCCAGTCCTAGTCATTATAACGCCTTTGCTTTGAAGAAATCATGTATATATTTTGTAAAAATAGAAATCACAAATTAATGAATCACACAAATAATTAAATAATAATAAATTTGACAAAATAATTAAAAAATATAATATAAATATAAAATAATAGAAATAACATGATCAAAGTAATATATTAAACATGATAAAAATATAATCCTACCCATCTTTATATTTATATATATATGTGTAATATTTCAACTACATTTATTTTTACCTCTTTTTATAAATTTTGTTCCCATTCTTTCTTTCTTATTTCTTTTAAATTTCAACAATTTAAGTTATGTTAAAATATGTGAAATTTTGTGATTTGTGATTTCTGAATTGAAATTTTTTTTTATGAATGAATTTTTGAAACATATTTTTGAATTGAAAAAATTTTGATCCAATTATTTCTTTATCCAAATTCAAATTCAAACTTGGTAATTATATTTTTTTCCTTTTTTCTTCGTAAATCTCTTATTTCAAAACTGTGACATGTTTTTTGCAGTTCAAGCTTCTTTCTCGAGACTAAGTGGCCATGCCATATATTTGTTTTTCCCAAGTATTCATTGTTGTATATTGTATGCAGATTCTATGCAGCAGAAGTTGTGCTTGCACTAGAGTATTTGCACCAGCATGGAATTTTGTACAGAGACTTGAAACCTGAAAACATATTGCTTCAAGCAGATGGGCATATCATGATCACTGATTTCGATCTCTCGCTTATCACCAACAATCCACGAGGAGAGTGTAAGACAAAGGATAAATCCAGGTTTTGTCATTTAAATGGCAGAAAGGAAGCAGCAGCTTACGAGCAATCTCATTCGTTTGTAGGCACAGAAGAGTATGTTGCCCCAGAAATCTTGTGGGGCAAGGGCCATGGCATTGCAGTGGATTGGTGGGCTTTTGGCATATTGCTGTATGAGATGGTGAATGGGAAGACCCCTTATAAGGGGTTGACTAGGAAAGAAACTTTTTATAACATATTATGCAAGGAGCCACCACAGCTCTCACAACCTTCCAGCCCCCTCCAAGACTTACTCCGATGCTTGTTGGTGAAGGAGCCTACTCTTAGATTGGGATTCAAGTGTGGTGCCCAAGAGATTAAAAATCATGAATTCTTTGAGGGTGTTAGATGGGATGAGTTAGAATATGTCTCTAGACCCCCTTTTGTTCCTCTTCCTTTCAGTTTTGAGCATTCGCGCATTGTATTGGATGATAATGTACATACAATTGAAATGTTTTAGAATTTTTAAATTTTTGCCAAATATTATTATTATTTTGTTGGGGAGTAATCATGCAACGATAGATCATGGCTCTCAAGAAGGTCTCTCTATAGCTTATTTACAGTGATATTTACAGTGATGTATCTACATATTTAGTGAAGAAGAGATCCATGGTCCAACGAATGTGTATATATTGGGTGACAAAGCGATTGACTGTAAACAAATGCATAACTTAATTTCCTTGTTAATTATTGTAATATATTTCTTGAAGGTGTATATATTGGGTGACAGATTGAGACTAAACCAAAGCATAATCTAATTTCCCTCGATAATTAATGGGATTCTTTCTGAATTGGATTTTATTTAAAAATAATAATAATATAAAAAAAATGACGAGGATTAAAATATTTTAAGTAATTTTAATACATTTTGATATATTTATATATAGAGTAAGTGTGGAAAAGGATCAATTTTTTCGAGTATAATTTTTTTTTATCAAGTTTTACAGTGTAAAATATATTTATACTTTAAGAGATTTGACCTTTCTAGATAGAGAGATCAATCTCTAGATAGACAGGTGGTTAAGACTAGTATAGATCCATCTGAACAACAAGTCTCTAGAAAGACTAAATTTATTAAAATGCAAAACTTGAAAAAATGTTTGTACTTCTAGGTATTTCATCCTAGGTAGATCCATAGTTTATATATATAGGTGTAGCCTAACTAATAGACAAAATGGTTTTTGGTCATAAATTTTGCAATACTTAAAATTACAATTTTTAAAATTCTCTATTGGATTTTCAACAAATGCCGAATATCTATATATAATATATATATATTATTATATAAATGGATTCCAAAGACTGATATCTTAGAAGCATTTGGATTATGTAGCAATTAACAAACTTTAGCAAATCTTTTGAATTTCAGGACAAAAATTGCACCAAAAATATATACTTGAAAAAGATCAAAATGTAGAATAAACATACAACTTGAAATGTTAAAAAAAATAAAGATAAAAAATCTATTTTTTTAAACCATATA
This sequence comes from Pinus taeda, assembly GCA_000404065.3. Taxonomy (NCBI): domain Eukaryota; kingdom Viridiplantae; phylum Streptophyta; class Pinopsida; order Pinales; family Pinaceae; genus Pinus; species Pinus taeda. The sequence goes on along the minus strand of APFE030608092.1, from coordinate 25,475 downwards.
TAATATTTTCATAGTCGAAATTGAAGCATTTAATTAATATGAATATTGAATATTAAAAAAAAGATGTTATTATTAATATCTTTTTAAGTAGATCACAATATTACTTTTTTTTTTGGTAGGTAAGCACCCACGGGGGATTTCAACTAGTGACCTATGGCAAGGAGTGGCTTAACAGTAGGCACCTATTCACCGTCAATCCAAAGCAAAGAGTGCCTTAACAGTGCGCCATTCACCGTCAATCCAAAGCAAAGAGTGCCTTAAGAGTGCACCCATTCACCGTCAATCCAAAGCCTCTTAGGCGATCACAATATTACTTAATTACATATATTGTTATATTTTATTCAAGACCTTATTGAATATATTTATTATTATTAAATGCAACATATTAATTGTACATACTCATTTTTTTATTATTATTTTTATGACAAAGTAATGGATTCTATTTTAGTTCTCTTTATTTTAACAATAAAAATATTTTATTAATATATATATTTTTAATTTTTATCATTTTAATATTAAATATATTATATTTTTTATTTTTATTTTATATATTTTTTAAACTTTCTATCTATATATTGTAATAAATTAGTTAAGAAAAGACTCAAACAAATATATGAGTTTTACATTAAAATAGTTTTAACAATTAATAATTTTATTTTTAATATTTATTCATTATACATATTATTTTTGTTTTTAATAATTAACTTTAATATATTGAATACTTCACATAGTTATTGAAATGAAATTATTTTTATTTATTGTAGAGAATGAAAAATATTTTTTCCACAGCTGGTTCACACCAACTTGTATACAACAAAGAAAGTAAAATATTTTAGATCCCCTTTATACTAAATTATTAATATTTTAATTAGAACTTTTAAAAAAAATTATTTGTTTTGTATTTTAAAATAAATATATATCTCAAATCCACTTTCAACACATATTAAAATCTACCTTCCAACAAAATAAATCTATACTAAAAACAAATAATACTATAAAATTAATTCTCTTAAACAAAATAAATCTATACTTAAAAAACCAAACAAATAATAAATAATGTGATTGACTCAATTCTCTTTAATGTCATTGATAACATCGTGAATTTAATGGGTGATCATGTGCTCTAGACATGAGAGGCAGGGGAGCTGGCAAGCAGGGCATATAGATATTGCCTTTCAAAATAAAACCAGTGAGCGTTCCCACCATTCTCATGGCATTTGAAGAGTCAAGAACCAGGAGATGTGGGGAGAGAAATACATCTAGTCTTTACTAGAAAGATTATAATTAATTTTAATGATAATTTTTAGGGTTTTATTTGCGAGTCATAATAATAAGAAAGGTTTTGTTTATAGAAATAATTTATTGGTTTTTTGTTTTTTTTTTTAAAATATTTAAAATTGTTCTTATGGAAAATAGATTATATTAATTAAAAATTCTAAATAATTAAAATTCGAACTATAATAATAATTAAAATTTCCAAAAAAAATCACCAAATTTTATCAAAATTATGCTAAAAATTCAATATTTTCATTAAAAAAAAACCTTGGAAAAATTATAATCTTCAAAGGCGAATAAGAAAATATATCTGTCTACGGACTTGGAATTCCATGATAATCCAATACTCCAAATTTGAATTTTAACTTTGGCATCAATGTTCTCAAAGCTGGTTAAAAACTCACTAGCATTGTTAAATACACATGTATGGGACATTTTAAGCATACACGCACTACATTTTATAATAGAAACACATCAAAAGGGATTGTCTGTACGCTGTACAACTTTTTAATAAAATATTTTTATTATATTTTTATTTTATTATTAAATATAATTTTGTAGAGAATATTTTGCAAATACTTTATATTAAAATAATATAATAAATTGAATTATTTTAAATTAAATAAATAAATAAATAGTATAATGTAGTGGTTATTTTATGAATTTATTAAATGGATAAATAAATACATAGTATATAGTTTGAGTGGGTTAATGTTTAACAGCATATATTAAAGTAATTTATATATATATATATATATTATAATATATATATATTGGTTTTTACATTTGACAGAAAGAACAACTTTGTTTTATAAACAAGAAAGCCCATACACCATTTTAATGTGTGACTAGGTGTAACATTAGAAAAAAATAATTATTATTATTACGTAAAACAATATGGAATTTAAATGTTTAAAATTATGTTTATTATAAAATATGTAAATTAGTTTAACATTAAACTTAAATGATTTTTAAAAAAAATGGAAGATATTATTTACTTTAGCTAAACTTATTAATTTTAAATATTTAATTTAATATAAATATTATATTTACAAATAAATATCAACATATAAATCTTTTTTATATGGTATGTATAAATAATATTAACTTGGATTAATTAATAACACAAGTAAAAGAAAGGTAATATAACTCTATAACATTATTATATTATTAGTATTATTATATATATTATATATTATATTTTATTATATATATATATATAATGTGTGAATAAAGGCAAATTAAACAATATAAATTGAACAAATACAAAGGAACATTACTACAAACAAAAACTTCACTTCAAAGATGTTTTTTTTTAATCATTTTGGACCAGTTTGGAACCTCCCTTTCATACTCATTTTAGATCCATCTCCAACCTCCCTTTCATACTTGTAATTCACTATGAGTATCATGATTTCCATTTGAATGTAATAAAGAAGTAGCCTTCAGATCTATTCTACTGCATTTGTAGACAATAACTCTATGATAGTCTTACCTTAAGAGCTATTCATGTGCTTTCAAAAGCTAGTTTTGCAAGATTAAGTACACCATCGTTATGCTCTATTAGCCCTTGTGAATACAAATAAAGAATGAAATGACCATATAAATTGTCATAATCCCCTCTACAATAAAAAAATTCATTATCATGAGTTTGAGAGTTATAATATTCAACAATGTCGCAGCCAATGTGTTTGACCCTATGCTTTGGCCTCTTTCTTTAGACTCTTTTACATATATTTATCATAATATTGAAGAATATTTTAGTACTTTGGAGGTAAATTTTCTAAGTAATTAAAATTAAACACCATGAATTCACATGCATTGGATGGTTGAGGGAGACCATCCTTCTTCCCGAGGCTTAGAATGCTTAGGATGATTAAACCACCATGGAACCTCATCAAAGCATGTAGCAAACGATTAACATAACTTAATAAGCATTCATCCTATAGCATAAAGAGTGTCATATATTATATACTATATATTTAAGTCTCGAGAGTATATTTAAATTTTGTATAATTATGTATGATATATATAAATTTTGTATGATTATGACATATATGCTACAATCATACATAAGTTGAGCTTATTTAAATTTTATATGATAGCATATGTGAGTTGAACCTACTAATTACAAAAGTACATTTATAGGGCAAAAATATTTAAAATGTAATAACAATTTTCTTCAAACATAATAATATAATGTAACTAATTAATGAATATAATGCAAAATATGCAGTCACATATTTAAATATAATTACATTTACACAATCTCATTTGATGTACAAAAATTTAATACATCTAACAAAATTTACTCACGTATTTGGATTAACCTAAACTATATTGATAACAAATATTTACATTCATACAATCTTCATTTTGATTATAGGAAATGCAATAATCACAATAAAATTTAAGTCATCTTTAAATTAAAATAATGAGTTCCCACTGCACATATTATTAAATTTAAAAATAATAATACTTTTTTATTATTTAATATTTTTTTACTCATTTACAAATTTATTCACCAAAAACATTACGTAAAATGTACATAAATATTTTAAATGTTAAATACTTCAAAAAAATTTAAATAAACTTAATAATGTTTTTTTTTTTGTAAATTATACTAATTCTATTATGGTACAAAAATTCAAAAATTTACAACGAGGCGGACCTCGGATAGCACCATCCTACAGAGATGGATTTTGCAGCAGTGTTAACCATGACCAGCCAGGCATTTGTCCTTCCCCAAGATTGGGAGACTTGCCTGCTGTTACAAAACTCTGACAGAGAGGAGAAAAGACCTGAAACCCAAATATTTTCCGACATGCAGACTCTTAACCATAACCCAGAACCCCCAGACTGACTCAAAACATAGTCCTGGACACTAGATTCCACCATTGACACCGCATATATAAGCATAGCATAAGAACTGTGGTTGTGCCGCTGTAGACAGCGCACCAACCTTACATATCGAAAGAGCACTGAAGAAGAGGCATGTGATTACCCAACAGAGAAACAACAGACATTGCCATACCCGTCGCTCGTTAACCCAGAGAACCGGTTCAGTCGTCCACAGAGGTTGATGGCACCTCTTCCACCACTCGGCAAGCATATGGATCCGGCTCGCTTGAATCGGTGTGAGGCGCGTCATCTTCTACAGGTGCGCTTGGACCGGCCGCTGCTCCCGCTGATGCTTTTGCCGCGTGATGCTGCCCCTGTTCTGGAGCTGGAGGCAGAATTGCAGGTCCGACCCTCTGTGCAGGTGACAAGGGAGGCTGTTCCAGAATTGGAGTTGGAGGCCTGTGTTCCGCTGCTGCTGGTCCCTGAGCCTCATGCTCACATTTTTCAATTTTAACAGACACATAGTATGTGTCGGAATCCAGAAGGCAGGGAAAACTGAAGCGGGAGGAGGGATGGAAGCTGTGATGGCAAGCCGGGGCTTGGGCTTGCCCTGGTCTTCTTCCGTGTCGGCGACGAGCACTGTTTGCATTGTCCGACAGCGAGTCAGAGGAACGAGGGATGGAGGCACGACCTCTCGCCCCTCCCCGAGACCCGCCACGGCGGCAGCTTGCTCGTAGCCTTTCCTTAGGCATTGCAGACCGGGGTGGACACAAAGGAGGCAGGAGCGTTGCAGAAAGGAATGGGAATAATGCAGCGGAGGCGTAGAGGCACGAGAAGGCCAGAGGGCACAGGAAATTGCAACAGAAGGCCAGAGGGCACAGGAATTTGCAACAGAAGGTGCCTGAAATTGCAGGAGGGGATTGCTACAGCAGAACTGAGCAAACCAAAGCGCAGATCAGGGAATGACTGAAGGCCCAGGTAAGAAAGCAGGACGAGGCTTGATCGCAGGCCACCAGCAACTGCAATTGAGCACAGAGAGAGGGGAGGGAAGAGCAGGGAGCCGGTTTGCTGCGTCGCCGCTCCTGTCTCTCGGAACCTACCACAACACAGAGCTACCAGACCAGTAGTAAACCCAGACAAGCCATAAACGATACATTACCTCGCTGTAGTCACTGTAATTATAAGGAGAAGACCTGTGGCTTGCCATGTGCGAACCAGCACTCGTCATAAGTTTCCCGGAGGGCGGAAATGCAGACTTCGCGCGAGGAGGGGAGGACATAACAACTCGAATGCCGCGAAGGAAGTGTCTAGAGGGTGTATTAACTCCGTGAGTTAAATGTCGGTGACATGTGGTGGGCCTGGGCTGCCACTTGCCCAGTGGGAAGCCCGCCCCCATACCGTTATGCCATGCTTGCACCCGCATCCGGAGAACTTAATAATGTTAAATTTAAATTGAGAATATAATTATATTTCTAACCTCATCTACATAATTTACAATACATAATTTAAACTTATAAACTTCACATGAAAATAATATGGCAAGGTTATTGCGAGAAAAACTCCTAAAAAGAATTAGAACAATATAAATGAGACTCTCTACCGTGTTATATATATGTTTAACATTTATAAAATAATATAATATAGTGAAGGAAGGACATGATGGAATTAAAAATCATGTACATAATATATACATCACATTATTAATTTTGATTTTATAGCTGTATTTTAATTTTTTATATTAAGTTACTTTTTCCCAATATATTAAAATAAAAATTTTAAAAGTGTAAAATATTTAAATTTTACATTTTTAAAATAATAATAATATATAATAATAATAATAAGGCAATTGATAATATTAAAATAAAATATATATTTGTGTTAATCGTATACATTAGGAAATTAATGCATTGATTTCATTGTGTATTTTTTATTTAACATTGTTATTTTATTTATATTCAACTTATTCTTTATGTTGTTGAAATATGTTTTTGAATAATACTCTTTATGTTTTCAATAAATTGCGGAAAGTATGTTAAGTACACACTTATATTAAGGTGAGAGGTGAATTAGTATAACATTAGCTGAAATTTCAGCTTAAAAGTGGTTTCTTCGAGAAAAATAATAAAATAAGAGTTATGAGTTTTGGAGGCAAAAGAACCAAACTACGTTTTATACTTGTACGTTTGGCTTATCTCCTTATTGATTTACCCAAATTTCAAGTGTAGACACTTGTTGGATGCATAATTAAATTCCACATCCAACGAGTACCCAACAAGTTTTTTAATGTATTTTCAATTTTTATCAAAGTGGGTCTTCTCAAAAATATGCATTATGAGTACTTGTTGCATGTGGAATTTAATTTTGCATCCAACGAGTGTCTACAGTTCAAATCTGGGTAAACCTATATGGAGATAAGTTAAAAATACATGTAAAAAAAATAGTTTTTTCTTCTTTTCCCTCCAAAATATTTACATGTACATCTTTTTAAATCTAAAGGATTTTGATTGATTTACATATTATGACATAGCAATTACTGGAAACTTTCATTGGCACTTTTAGGTTGAAATTTCCTCTAATAGGACAATTTTACTATTCAAACATTCATGAACCATAAGAAAATCACCACATATGAGATTTACCAGTTGCGGAACATGTAGCATAAAATTTACGTGGAAAGCCTTTCAGGGAAACCACAAAACTTTTGTTTATAATTCTTTGTAGGCACCGGCCTATTATTACAAACATTTGCAGGTACTAACCTATTGGAGAGATCAATTCCCACCATTGCAAATATTCATGTGCACCAACCTAATATACACTTTGATCCTAACTATCACAAATATTCATATGCGCCAACCTACTAGAGATACCAATCCCCACCACTGTAAATATACATAGGTACCATGCTACTAGAGACAACAATCCCCATTGAGTTCGCTTGCTAATTCTTCCTTTACTTGATCAACTCAATTAAAATGTAGGTACCAACATAATGGATCAATATCCTCTCTCTGTAATTGTCAGGTTTCTCTATTCTGTAGTGAACAATCATTCGAGCACTAATCATTTTTGTGTGACCAATAACTATGAACAAGCTCTTGATCAATATCTCAGAAAAACGGGAGAATGACTTTACAAATAACACAAAAATTCTAATATGGTGCTATAACAATCAAACAATCAACTGGAACCAAATATTGTTTTACCCAGACATGTCAACTGACAACACTAAAGAACCAGAATACAAGAAAATGACTTTATGAAGAACACAATAAAAATTTCAATATGGAGTTATTCTAGTATGAAGGATTGTTAACTAGTGCAAAATATTTCATTACCCAAGCATATCAACTAACGACACTAGAGAATTAGAATACTAGAAAATAAGAATATCAAATATTTAACCCATGCAACAAAAGTGGGTTAAATTGCTATTATTCTAATTGTTCGGTATTCCAATGCTCTGATGCCATCAGTTTGTGTGCTCCGGTAACCAAATATTTGGCATTAATTAACAATCTATCACACCAAAGTAAACTCAATGGGGATTATTTTCTTTAGCAATTTGGTGCCTATGAATATTTGTAATGGTGGGGATTGGGAGTGGGTTAAATCGTTGATATTCCAATTTAAAAGTATTCCATTGATCTGGTTCCATTAGTTGATGTGCCTAGTGTTTGACAATGGATAAACTAGTGTTACCTGTGTGTTTCGCGACATGGACTAACCGCCTATCATGCATCCTTATCTCTGGCGATGTGATCATTGACTAACACTTGCAACTTGCAGGTTTTGGTTTAACGACAATCGTGATTCCAAACAAGTGGTATCAAAGCGTAGGTTATGAGTTTGATACACACTCGACTCGTGTTGGGGGGAAGATTGTTGAACACTGGATAAACCAATGCTCTTGTGTGTTTCGCGACATGGACTAACTGCCTCTCATGGATCCTTATATTTGGCGATGTGATCATTGACTAACACTTACAACCTACAGGTTTTGGTTTAACGGAAATTGTGATTCTCAACACCTAGGTAAGAAAATATTTGGCACCAGTAATTTGGAGATTAGTTCCTCCAATAGTTTATTGCCTATGAATATTTGTAGTGGTGGGGATTGGTGTCTCTAGTAGGTTAGTTCCTATGAATATCAATGATTTAAACTACTCAACAAAAGTGTTAGTTTATTTTTGTCCCAATATAGTATGTTAATGATTTCCCATTAGTTGACAGAATCAAAAAACCAAAATACAAGAATATCTGAGATTTGTATTACATACCAAAAATTTGGGTATGGTTTTGTCCTGGTGGATAGACTTCAATTAACAGAACCTATTCACATTAGCAATTTCTCCTTAATTAACAAAATCGGGGCACCATGGTTTCAGAACATTGGTATGCATTTTTTGTTTTGACAAAAGGACTCTAAAGTTCCAATAAGGAACTCTATATTGAAACCTGTGGTTTTGAATGATTAACATTGTATCGTTCCCCTCAACTCTTCATCTCCTTCTATTTAGAATTCCTATGTCACTTGTGGTTGTTAACTCAAACTCTAATTGTGTTTTCACCTTACATCTGAAATAAGTTCATCTATACTTTATTTATGGAGTTTCTGTGTTTATTTGTATTCTCTTGCTAGGAAGACTTGACAGAGACCCCGAATAATATTTTTGCCCATAAAAAATATTTCCACTAATATCATCTTGACTTTAACATCAATGAAAACAATATCTCCAACCAACTAAATTAATTTAAAATGATTGGATTCATCTCAAACATATACATCCTTTTAATTGTCTACAAATTATGTATCTATGCTTAAAATCTAAAAAGTAAAGAAAATAAATTGTCATTGATCTTTCTTGATATTACCCTATATTTAGAAAAGTTAGTAAATTTCAAATGATTAGATTACACACACGCAATCTTGATCATCTACAAATTGTGTCACTATAATAAACACTAAAAAACATAGATTGACATTGATCCTTCTTGATAATACTCTCTATAAACTCACATAGAAACTGAAATACAATTTTACATTGAAATTGATATTGACATAGAAATTGAAACATGAATCAACATGTAAATTAAAATGAATGCATTTTTTTCATTTATTGAACAATGCATATTAAAATCAATATATTACAAAATTGAATAGAAATAGAAATTAAAAGATAAATCAACATTGACATTGGAAATAAAATTGACATAGAAATTGAAATATAAATAAGTAGGTACACTGAAATCAATGCATTGATTCCACTAAACATGCATTGACTCAATGTTGTTACTCTATTTATAGTTAACTTATTTATCATGTAACTCTCGAAATATACTTCTAAATAATACTCTATGTTTTTAACAAATTGAGTAAATTTAAAATGATCAAATTCATCTCAAGCATATACATAAATATATTTTTTATCGTTTACAAATTGTGTAACTATTATAAAAACAAAAAAACTTGAGAAATTATATTGGCATTGATTCTTCTCAATACTACTATCTATACAGGAAATCGAGCTATGTATATGAAAGTGAATAAATTTCAAATGATCAAATAAATCATAAACATATACATACACATAATGCTAATCATAGACAAATTAAGTCACTATATTGAAATCAATCCTTCTCGATAATACACTCTATACTTTCAACCAATTAAGAAAAGTAAGTTTTAAATAATCAGATTAATCTTAGGCAAACTCATAATGTTTATCACCAACAAATTTTGTGTAATTTTCCATGATTGAAACCAATCTCAATCCATCTTAACCCCAGATTTGTCAAACACTGAGAAGGATCAAATTTCGAGTGTAAACCTCTTTTAGAGTGCAAAACTTGAGGAAAAAATTACAACTTGAGAAATTTGATCCCTCTCAACATTTAATAGATCTAGACTAATAATATAAACTAAGTACTCAGATTGTTATAAAAATATTATTTGCCTTAAAAAATTATCTCATTTTATATTTATTTATTTATATAAACACACTAAGTACTCAATTTGTTATAAAGATAATCTTTATTTTAAAAAAATTATCTCATTTAAGTTTATTTATTTATACAAACATTGGTTAATAATTATTATTTAGTTGGGGGAGGATGGGAGCCGCAGACCCTAGGTCACGGTCGCAGGTGCGAGAGTTGCGGCCAACAGGGACGAAACCTCAGGTTTCCTCGCAAAGTGAAGGTTGTTTCGGTCAACAAGAACAAGACTCAAGTGAAAGGAGAGCTGGAGAAGGTAGCAGAGGGCGACACTTGGCCGGATCTGAAGGCTCAGGGCATACCGTGGATGGTCTTCGTGACTTTGGGTTTCTTGGCATAAAAAAACAAGCTAAGTCTCGGTCCGCCGGAATCATCGCTGTCATTTTCTCCGCTTAACACAATCACTAAAGCCCAGAACGATTGTTTTGGCGATATTAGGGTCTAAGCAGGAGCATTAACCATGGTAAACCCAAATGAAGTCGTCGAGCTCAAGCCAGAACCAGAAGATATCTTTTCAGTGTGGGGTAAATACTTAACGATCCAAAACATTGAACAGTTTTTCGGGGGATGCGGTCATGGGTTATCAAAGCAGAGTCCTGATTTGCATGAGCCATGGAGCAACAAGGCCTCGATCGAGTTTCTGGAAGATCGTTTGGGGTTGGTAGGGCAAGGAATCCAGGAGGCCCCTGTTCATTTAATCCTCCAAGAGCAGAATACACAGAAAAAGGGCTGCCCCCAAGTAGAAGACCCCCAAGTAAGTAATCTGAATCCTCTCTTTACTGCTCAAGCTCAGTCGTATAATGGAGGTCTAGAAGATGTGGTCTACAACCACGACCCCAAAAACTGGTTTTGGAAGATCCCGAGTGACGAGCTCAAAGCGGATCTAGGGCTGATCAAAGAAGGCAATTTGCCGGTTATAACGAGATCCTCTCTAGCGAGGGTTTTGGTTAACCCTAGTGTGATATATGAGCCCGAGATAGTGGAGTCTGGAGCAAAAAAGGAGAGTACGAAGGGTGGCTCGGGCGAAAATACAGGAACTCAGCTTGGACAGGAGGGATTAGGAAAGGAAGTGGATAAAGGAGCATAGGCCAGGGGTATAGCAGGAAATCTTGGGTTGGAGATTCCATTAGGATCAATTCCAGTAAGCAAGAAGGAATCATCGCAGCAAACAGATGCGGCAGATGGGGAGGCCGTCGCTCAAGAGAAGGAAGAGACAGGCAATAGGCAGGCTGGGGAAAAGAGAAAGAAACAAAATTTAATCAAGAAAAAACGTGAAGAAAACCTAGTTCTGGGGGTGGATGTCCAGATATAGGAAGCTATGGAGGTGGCAGAATGTGCCTTGGTAGGACGAGCCCAAGGGAAAAAATATTCAGCCAAATTCATTCACAACTGGGCAGAACAACAATGGTAGGCGACCCAGGATAAAAGTTTCAAAGTCTCAGTTCTAGCAAAGGGATGGTTTATGATTCGCTTTGAAAAGAAGGAACTGGCAGACTGGGTGATGGCAAAAAATTGGGCATTTGGGAACCATCCTTTTCTTTTCAGACGATGGACACCTTTTTTTGACGCTCAGCGCCAAAAGGTAGAATCCTTCCCGGTTTGGGTCCGAGCCCCTGGTCTACCCCCCCTCCTATGGGTAGAATCAGTTTTCAGGTCCATAGGCAACAAGTTGGGCAATTATCTAGAAACATATATGTCTTTTATGGAAACAAGGAATAAATCCATGGCCTGGATCTTGGTCGATCTGAATCCAGGGGAAGGACTAACAGAAACTATAAACCTACACTATAAAGACCTTAGCTTTGTTCAGCCTTTGGACTATGAACACCTTCCTTTTAGGTGTCACAGATGCCATGAGTATGGACATCTTGCAAGGGATTGCCCACTTGGCTTCCGCCGAAGGAGGAAATTTAAGAAAGCAGATATAGAAGCACATATAGAGGAGGTAGCAACAGGGAAAGAAAATGAGGTGGAGAACGCCATGGAAGTGGAAAAAACTGAGAAGACAAAGGATCAGCTGCAGACACATCAGGCTCTCCGTCTAGTTCTTAGAGAAGGATCTCCTAGCGAATCAGGGATCAAAGCTCCAGAAGTCTCTAAAGAAGTTTCTGCAGGAATTCATGAAGTTACGATGGGTACGCATCTGGACTTTTGTTTTCCTACTATATCTCCTAATTTTGAAGAAAATGATGCATGCTTAAAATCAAATTCACATTGCCTGTCACCAGTTGAATCTTCGAGGGTGGAAACCATAATTGAATCTTTGCCCAAGATCAATTTGAACTGTGAAGAGGTTCCATGTGATTCCGGCAATATAACAATTTCTCCTGCCAAACCTGTAGGCCATTATAACCTGCGTTCTTTCGATAAAAGACCAGCTACTGGAGACCCAATCGGAGGTTTAGGCATGGAGATGCCACAAATATCAACGAAAAAGTCGAGGGACAAAAGTCTTTTTTTTCAAAGGCTCAGGTAAAGGCAAAATTCGACGTGGTGGATGGTAAACAATTGTCGTTTCCTGGGGTGCTTAGAGCGACGAAACCCTGTGGAGATGGTTCAAAATGATTGTTCTTTCCTGGAATTGTAGGGGTTTAGCCAGTAAACCCAAAAAACTGGCGCTGAAGGAGTTAGTGCAACGTTATAATCCAGAAGTAATCATGTTGCAAGAGACATTAGGCCTAAGTTTGGAAGTGGTGTCATCTTTGGGCTCCATTCTTCCAGGGTGGCACTTTCAAGAACTGGACTCCAGTGGTCACTTAGGAGGCCTAATCACAGGAAGAATGAAACTCATCAATATATGGGGGATGACTAATGTTTTGGGGATAGAAGTCGTGACATCTGATTTTGACATTCCTCTGTTAATTGTAAACATATATGGGCCATGTCAGGAGAGAGTCTCTTTTTGGAACAACCTCCTGGCTAAAGCAGTGATGAAAAATCAGAATCTGGTGATAGGAGGTGATCTTAATTTTTCCATTGGGATTGTCGAGGCTTGGGGGCCTACAATCAGAGAAGACCCTCTATCATAGTTCTTTTTAAATGCTTTTTCATCGCATAAGCTGATTGAGGCAAACATGACTAAGCTGAAACCTACATGGAGAAACTGTAGAACAGGAGAAGCTAGAATAACTAAAAGACGCGATAGATTCTTTCTGAGTGAAGTTCTAGCCTCCAGAATTCTGGTATTTAGACAATGGGTAGGAGAAGGGGGAAATTCAGACCATTTCCCAGTGTTACTACAACTAGTTAAGCCTCCTCTAAAGCCGGCAGCACCTTTTAAATTCAATGCCTCATGGATTCAGGAGGAATCCTTTAAGATCCTCTTTAATGAATCTTGGCAACACCCGAGTAGGGATACCATGGAAGATAAGAGTTTCATGTTTATGGAAAACCTGAAAAGGCTGAAGAAGGGCACAGTGGTTTGGAAAAAAAAAAGGAAGCAGAATCAAAATGAAGCCTTAAACAGTATCAATCTGGAGCTTGGGGAATTGGAAAATCCTGAATCAAATGGTTACGAATCTCAGGAGATGAAGGATAGAATACTATTATTAGAAAGGCAGAGAAGTCAAATCCTCTTTGATAGAGAAGAGGAGTGGAGGTTGAAAAGCACGGCAATTTGGCTATCAGTCGGAGATGAAAATACAAAATTTTTTCACAATTACGCCAAAGGAAGAAAGATAATGAATACCATATGGAAGCTAAAAGATGAGGAAGGAAGAGAAGATAATACCTTTGAAGCCCTCTCGTCCATGGGGAGGAACTACTTTCAAAAGCTGTTCTCTGAGCAAGGAGAGATTACATTAGCAGAAGTTATCAATACAGCTCAGTGCTTTCCCTGTTATGTGGAGGAAGATGAAGTTGAGGGCTTGTAGGGTGAAGTTACAATTGAAGAAGTGGAAAGTATCATTAAATCCATGGCCAAAGATAAAAGTCCTGGGCCTGAAGGGTGGCCGATAGAACTGTTCCAACATTTCTTTGATCAGATTGGTTCAGAATCAACAGAAGTAATCGAAGAGTTCAGAAGAAAAGGGAACGCAACAAAGACGCAGACAAGGTTTCTAAAGAAGGTTTACAACAAGATCTGGTTAGTTGGAGATTAGAGGAGGAAATCAATGGAGGCGTTCACCACTTAGACCAGCCTCCTCACACGCAGCTCGCCTCAACATAGCAGCAAGGGTATTTCTAGTTTCGTTTTTTTTGCTTACAGCTGAAAGTCTGTCCTACTGAAGCCTGTTCCTAGTCTTTTATGTTAGCAATGCTCTTCTCTTGTTTTTTTTTTTGTGGGTTGTTTTCCTTGATAGAGGAGGCCCGGAAAATGATGCCAGAAAATGTATTTATCTGTAAAACTGTAAAACTGTTTTGACTGTTTTTGATATCACTGAGAAAGGGAGTTGTTTTCCTCATTAGAGGAGGCTCGACATGACCCAAAGAACTCTCTTTTAAGGGGAGGAAGAATAACTTCTCAGCAGGTGTTATGATGGTTTATTATATAGCAAAAGGAGTTGCGACATGTACCTAAAACTTTCTATTATGAATAAAAAGTTTGTTTTTTTCTTTGGAAAAAAAATTATTATTTAGTTTAACCTTAAACTTATGTTTTTATTTTTATTTTATATAAAATTGCATATTTATCAATGATATGAGAATTTCCGTGAATTTAATAAAATCTATAAAATATA